>JAKCPI010021141.1:0-20176 GCA_023213315.1 Euborellia annulipes
TTTTATGAACAATATCAGTTTTGAACATCTTTCTAAATGAAATTTTAATTTCATTAGTATAATACGCGGATGCGAGATGTTGTGCTTATTGGGCCGGCGCCCTAGGATAAGGGTAGTCCACCCGCCGCGAAAGCGTGAAGGTCCTGGTTCGACTCCAGGAGATGCAATTTTGCCCAATCTTAAGCACAAACATATCTCGCAAAAACTTGCATATCTTAAACGATATATTGACTGGCTAATGAACAGTCGATTTGAGCATTGATTGAAAAAAAATTCCATCCTTTTCAAACAAGGCTCTATAGAGCCTTGTTTGAAAAGCTATAGCTAGTTAATATCAGTAAAGTTTATCTTTAAAACATATATTTTTTTTAATCTTAAAAGAATCACATGAAAAAGAAATAAAGGGTTTTTGCAAAAGGGGGAAATTCTAAATTTAAAGAAATGTTTCAGTATTTAAGAACTTTGAATTCAATCAGTAGTGTAACTAGCGGCGAGCGCCCCCCCCCCCGCCTAGGCGTATAAGCCTTTGGCGCCCCTCGATACCGACATAGACGCCCTAGGGCATCTATGATATAGCCCAGGGACAGTGATTTTATCACTTTCCATTCTTTCCATAGATTGTCTAAAAAAGTTGATAGTTTTATTTTAAAATTATATAAACGGAGCTTCGCTCCACCCCCCCCCCAGCCCTCAAAGGCTAGTTACCCGGCTGAATGCAATGAAAATTTATTTAAATCATTTGAACCAATGATTTTCTTCTTCTTCTTCTGTCCTCGCCCTTATTATTCCCCGCGGTGCGGGCTCAGGAGGATCTTATTCTCCCTCTCCACTTCCCCCTATCCAATGCTCTTGTCTCCGCCAGAGCCTCGGTCATATCTCTCCTGACCGATTTGGACCAATGATACCAAATGATAAATGTGCCTGGACCAAGGGCAGATACAGGGAAGGTAAGGGGGGGGGGGGGGTAATTTAGCCTCCCCCTCCCGGAATTTGAGAAAAATATTTTTTTTTTCGGAATAAAATTTTAAAAATTAATAGATAAGAATTTGATCAATATTATTAAAAGGACATTGGCCAAAAAATAAATACTTTTGAGTATTATCCGTTTATTTGTAAATATTTCGATTATGAAAATTGCATTCATTGAATGCTCAGCTGTTTTGTCATATTGAATGGGAGGAATTAACGATTTGCAAAACATCTGTTGATTGTACTGAAGATGATTCTATATCACTGGAATCGAAATATTTACAAATAAACGGATAATACACAAAAGTATTTTGTTTTTTTGACCCGATGGTCCTTATAATAAAATTGGTCATCCTTACGGCCATCTACAAACAACGATAAGAATTTGATTTGGATATATATTCTGGTAAACAAGTACAGAATATGCCTTTAAATAACAGAAATTAAGAAAAATTTGTGTGCTGTGCGAAGAGTCACACCAGAATACCCCCCCCTACGAGAAACTTATCTGTATCCTCTCTTGGCCTGGACACCATATGTATCTTCATAAATATTATGAGTATTGTCAAAAGTTAACAATTTTTGTTAAAAGTGCATTATAATAAAATGAAATGTTTTTAGAATAATAATAGATATGTAACATTAGATTAGATAATCTAAATATTCTTAATTTCTGAGAGAATCATTGAATTGTCAAGTAAAAAAAAAAAAGTAAAAAATAAAATAGGAAAGAAAGAAATGTTAAGAAAGCATGTAAGCAAAGAGACACGCCACGCATCATTGAATCCTAATTTACATAGTTGACATAAAAAAAAAAAAAAAGAAAAAGAGACGTGGTGAAATGTTGGTTGGCCTGGCACTAATTGGCATGTGACTTTTGCAGACGACAAGACCCTGGGAACGACGTGGACACAAGCGACGGCGGTTATATGTGCCCATCGACTGTCAAATATGCACGTCCGAAAAGGGCTCGGGCCACAAGCGGACATTGGAAATATATTGTCAACACGGGCGATTACACTCAAACACTCCGACTCGACATGTGCACGTAAATAGTTTTCGAATTACTTATTGTGATTTTTACTTTCTCTTACCACTATATATGTTTATATATAAAGAGAGAAAGAATTGGATTCATGTCAAAAATTCGGATGTCCAGATTTTGATGGATCTTCACGTTTTGAGGTCCCTTGAATTCAAAAAAGTGGTTTTCGCGACATGGCACAGTGGTCTAGATTGAAAAAAATCTGGTGTGACTGGCGCACAGCACACAACTTTCTCTTACCTTCGGTAATCGAAAGTTGTGTTCTGTGCTTGTCACACCAGATTTTTTGTGTCGATATGTATTTAGTTCCCGACAGTACGGAACATTGTGAATTCAGATGTAAAATTTTTAAGTATGGGAAAATATTTATATTTTGTTACCATGGCAACCATTTCTCCTATCTTCCCTATGAAGTACAAGAGTAAAGTGGTCTTCAGAAGGTTTCAATCGCAAAATGAGAATATACATTTTAAAGAGCATCTAAAAAATAATTGATTTTTGAATTTTAAAAAAAATCGTTGGAGCAAATTTTGAGAAAATCGAAAAAAACTGAAAAAGTACATCAGTAAAGTACTAGTACTCTTTGGCCGATTTTGATTAAAAGCTTATTTTTCCGGTCCCGGGGGTGTTTAACTTAAATATAAAATTTCAACCTCGTAGCTCAATTCCTTCATTCTTAAAATTGAACACACACCCACCCACCCACCACCCACCACAGACAGACCATGTCGCGAAAACCACTTTTTTGGATTCAGGGGACCTCAAAACGTGAAGATCCATCAAAATCTCGACATCGAATTTTTGACATGAATCCAATACTTTCTCTCTATATATATATTACATATATATAGAGGTAAGAGAAAGTAAAAAGTTGGCCAAAAAATAGAAAAAAGTTTTAGATTTGATTGAAAATTGGTATATAAGGGTTTTCGATGTCGCTGATTACAAATTTTATAATATTTATATAATTTAATAAATTGCAGTGGCGGATCATATATGGCGGATCACTCGTCAAAAATTGTTGGGTATATAAAATTATGCAAAATGTTGGTCCAAACATTTAAGAAAAGTGTTCTAGACCTAGTTCACATCGTTTAGTATAATCTCAAACATTTCAGGACCAGTAAGATTATTTTATAAATACGCTTTTCCGTCATGATGCTATTTACTTTTAATAAAAATATTTAATAACTTTTATTTAGTTGAATTAAGAAAAATTATATTTATTCACAATAATATTTCAAAAATATAATAATACTTTGCAATAAGACACCCTATATAAAAATATTCAAAAAAAAAAGCTCGTTGACTAACCAAGAGTCTGCCTGCCGGGGCTCAAAAATTAAAATAAAAATACTTTTCTCATATAATAAGCTCTTATTTAACTAAAAAATAATAAAAATTATATTTCTACACAATAATATTTCAAAAATTTGAAATAAGATACGGCATATAGGGTAAATATAAAAAAAAAGCTCTCTCGTCGCTTATTTTTAACCTCAAAATTCGGGGGGCAAGTTGGGGCAGGATTTTTTTGCAGATTCTATTACAAGACATCTTAAACTATATATTCCATATCTCAGTTTCGTGGGCCCCGCTGGGTTCATAACTTTTTTGCTATTTGAAGGAAAAAGTTTTTACAAAAAAATCCATTATGAAAACGCAACTTTGACATGATTTCTAAAAAAGGCCAGTATAAATTAATGAAAACGGTACTATTAGTAAATATTCTCCATTCTTTCCTTAACACCCTCCTTGAAACAGAATTGAAAAAGGACACTCGAGTAAAGAGTTATATGCATTTAAACAAACATTGATATTTCAGAGCCTCTGCGCGTCGCTCGCGCGCTGCCGAAAACGCTAACTTTGAACTCATGTAGCGCCTGGACTATAAAAGATATCTCACTTTCCTTTTGGATTTACATGCAGCAACTATCCCTCTACAAGATTATATGGGACTGAAGTCATTCTGTGACTATTATTTTTTTCGACTTTTGGCCAACTTTTTTTTCAATCTAGACCACTGTGCATGGTCTGTCTGTGCGTGTTAAATTTTAAGCATGAAGGAATTGAGCTACAAGGTTGCAATTTTATAATTAAGTTTTGTACCCTCCTGAACCGTGAAAATAAGCTTTTAAACAAATTCGGCCAAAGATTACTAATAAATTACTTTACTAATGTACTTTTGGTACTTTTTCAGTTTTTTTTTTTTTTTTTTTGATTTTCTCAAAATTCGCTCCAACGATTTTTTTTTAAATTTAAAAATCAATTAATTTTTAGATGCTCTTTCAAATGTATATTCTCATTTTGCCATTGAAATCTTCTGAAGACCACTTTTCTCTTGTACTTCATAGGAAAGATAGGAGAAATGGTTGCCATGGTAACAAAAAATAAATATTTTCCCATACTTATAAATTGTACATCTTGAAATTCGAATGTACCCTACTGTCGGAAACTTAATATATGCCGCCACAAATAAAATCCGGTGCGACCAGTCACACCAGATTTGTAACATTTCAAATAATTTTGGAGCCATGGCTAAGGGACTTTCTTCAGGATCGGAATTGTAAATTATAATCTGAAAAATTCTTTGTCACCATTGATTCATAAGAATTAGCTCGGTTAATTCGTAATTTCCTTCAATGATTCCTGATCTGAGCGATACAATTTAAATTTATTTTTACTTCCTTTTACCTCTTTACATGTTAATATATAGAGAGAGAAAGTATTGGATTCATGTCAAAAATCCGATGTCGAGATTTTGATGGATATACAGGTTTTGAGGTAGGATTGGTAGAATCGTAGGCTGAATCGATTCGTCGATTTTAAAATCAAAACCAAATAATTGAAAAAAATCGATTTTTGCCTTTAAAAAATCGATTTTTAATAGATTTTCGATTTTTTTTTCCAAAAAATTTTGCGTTGTTCACATAAGTTTTTTTTTTTTTTTTTAAGGTCTTTTAGGCCATTTAGACCCCATCCCTATTTATTTCAAATGTTCACATAAGTTGATTTTAAGTTTTTTGAGGTCCCCTGAATCCAAAAAAGTGGTTTTCGCGACATGGTCTGTCTGTCTGTGTGTCTATGTGCACATAATAGCCAAACTCAAGAATAAAATCTTTGTTGACCGCAAAACATAAATAAATATCAATATACTGTATACATTATAATATTATCTAACATGTAACTGCAATTAAAAGGTGATTAATTATGTTTTGTTTTTTTTTTTTCAGGCGCCCTCAAAAATCATGCGCTTTCATATCTGACAACTTCCGCTCTGAATGCACGCAAGTGTATAATTATCACCGACTGCTCAGCTGGGATAACAGCAAAGGACTCCATATGGATATATTCAAGGTTCACTATTTACTTTTTTTTTATTCGTTTGTTAGTGATAATTAGATAAGTAGCCTTTTAATTTATAATGTATTTTAAGCACGGGACTGCTAAAAATCTGGTGTGACTGACTGGTCTTTTATTTATTTAAAAAAAAAAGTAAAGGGTGTGCTTGAAAGTAACCTACTGACTATTTCTTTTAAGTAATTTTTTTTTGCTGCACTCTCATTTTATTTTCTTTTTTTTTAACATTTTCACTTTTTTCTCATTCACACAGTCTTTTGGACAACTTAGGCCATTTAAGACTTTAAATAATACTCGTATTTTTAATAAATCTATTGGGGTCCAGGCATAGGCGCCGGAACTGGGGGGGGGGGGCAGAGGGGGGGGGGGACAATATGTCTTCTTTTATTTCATTTATTTTTAAAAATGATATATTTTTACTTTTGAAAAATAAGATCTAAATTAAAAAAATTAAAAGAGTAAAAAATTCATTTTTTTTCAAATTTTTTCCAAAAATTTTTGATAAAATCACTAGCAAATTTTTTAAAATTTTAATTTTATTAAAATTGTGATTTTATTTAACATTTTTAAAGTTTTATAGCAGATTTGTTTTTGTTTTATACTATTTGAACATATTAAATTATTTTAATTTTCTAAAAAAAATTTTTTGCCTCCCCCCTGATTCAAATTCGTTCCGGCGCCCCTGGGTCCAGGCATTCTAATTTGGTATCCAAATGCCTTAAATAAAATCTCCGGCTGCCTGGGGTTCGAACCCGCGACTTTTTGGAATACGAGGTTAGAACGCTAACTCTACACCAAGCCCCGAGGGCCTCATTTTTCTCTACATTACATACTTATTTAATTTTACAATATATAAATATTACCTTTAAATCATTAAGTAAGTGCTTTAAGAAAGAGTAATAAATAACATTTTTTCTTATGCATGATGATGCTAATTTGTTATAGGTACCCACATGTTGCTCCTGTTACGTGAAAGGCTACTCACAATTCTTCCCACCGATTGATCCCATTCCTGATGGTGGACAACAGGATAAATTCCCTGGAGAGGTTTTTCATCATGATGGAGCAGGAGCAGGAGGAGGAGGAGGAGTTCGTCCCACAAATTACCACAACAACAATAAAGCCTATCCAGTTCCCCAAGGAACGCATTTTAGACAAGAAATTCGCAATGATAACACTAATAATAATAATAATAATAATATCAGGCAAGAAAACTACTTCCATCAAGATACTCGAAATGGATTCCAAACAAATAGAGGTCAAGGTTTTGGACAGGTAATGGCGTATTCTCTTCTAACGGGCAGTCTATTGTATAAAAAAATCCCAATAGAATAGTTGAAATTAAAAAATTGTAAAATACCATATATCACACATAGAGATATTAGGTTTGTTCGATTCAAGCTCAAAATGGATGTACACAAGCAGCCCAAGCTCACACTTCCCCAGAACCACGCCCTCGCTGTGTGCAAACTAAGGCTGCCCTGCGCTGCCCGAGGACCTTACCAGACAAAACCCGAGTCGCACATGTTTCCCCTCCCCCAAAAAGTTAGAGTATTAGGCCTGGCGTCCACTGGAAGCAGAAAGCGGCGAATACGAGACGGAAACGCGCGAATAATCCAAACACTTATTGGCAAATCAGCCCTCGTCCACTAGGAGAGTTTCATTTGCGCTAATCGCAACATATAGTCGCGACCAGCGAACCGATCCAATTTTGTTCGATATTTCGCGCGGTTGAAAGCGTCAAAGGGGCGGCCATTTTGGCCTTGTAAGGTTATATTTTAAGACCAAGCAACCAATCTACAATCCTTCATTATAAATATAGATTTCATCATGGATGTTGAAAATTAATGCCATATTGACCTAGCAAGGTTATATTTGACGTTCGCTGTCAGATTAAGTATACTTTATTATAGGTTATGTCAGCCATGTTGAATTCGCAGTTCGCAGGTTTCTGCTACTAATGAACGCGCAACCTTTCGCGCGTTAGATTTCGCTTGTTTTCGCCGTTTCGCTGTTCGCTAGTTTCTGCTTCCACTGGACGCCTAGCCTTAGTGATAGTATTAGCTTATCTACCCGCCTACTCGTCGATAAAGTAGTCAGCCACTTTACCACCTTAAAAACTCAACTTTTCGAAGTGGGAATTTTCAAATTAAGAATTTTGAATAGCGCGCTAACTTCAACCTGCAGAAAAAGGATTTCCAATTTAATCATACTTAATTCTTTCTCAACAATTATTTTTAAACTTATTATATAGAGATTTAGCTCTATTTTTGGCAAAAATTATTTTTTATTTAATTAGATCATTATTTTGCATTTTAATAAGAATATTGTAATCACGATTAGTGCCAAAAATCTCATTTTATACTAAAGGACTGAACAGCTGATCGAAAAACCCGCCTACACTGTGTAGGCTACACATGCTCCTATTATTAGAATTTTTAATATCCATGCCGGGTAGCGTGCAAGTGCTTACCAGGCTCCGCGCTTGAAAGAAGCACTAAGAAACTTGCCCATGGATGCCCAATTTTGAATCAAACACTTAGGAAATTACCCAGGTCTAGAATCAAACTAAGAGCAAGTTGCCCTAACTCCACCCACTTGTTATAATCAACCAACGTTTTAAGCCCATGTTTGCCAATGGGCGTCCAATTGCGATAAACGAACAAACCTATTGTCTCGCATCAGAGCTTTCTAGGACAATTTAAATAGGTATTAAAATTTAAGGTGAAAAGATAAATGTCTTCATTTTCTACCATATTTTTGACGATAATTATAAATGTCCTCTATTCGATTGGAATTTTTTAGCGAATATATAATAATTTTAGGCAATAATTATTATTTTTTTCATTGATCTTTTGTTGTATATGTTCAGAGCGCTGAGGACTTCGAGTACCAGCAAACCCCACGAGTACCATATGGAGTTCGATTCCCCCCACCAACAACGTCTAAGTATTACCCTCAAAGCCATCCACCCCAGATGAGAGAACAGCAGCCAAGGGATCCTTACGCTTCTTATCCTGATTATCAAATACCAAGGAATCCTCCGCATGGCGAATATGTTCATAACCAGATACGGAGGAGTCGCAATCAGACAGCACTCAGGTAGTGTTAACATATCTAACAAAGTTAAGATAATTAGCATCAATACTTTATTTATATAATAATAACCAAAGATTATTACTAGGCGCAACATCTGCCTTCGGCTTTCATTAATCATGTGCCGTACTTTTTCATACATCTAGTTTCAGACATTAATATACAGTAAATATACATGTCTGCTTCGGTAAATGAATGGAAACTCTGAGAGGAATTTCAAATAAAAATATAATAACACATTTTATTTTTTTGATATTTTAAAGGGGCTAATTCATATTTGTTTGCTGGAAAATAGGCAACCCAAATAACAAACAAACTTTTACTTTCTCTTACCTCATATATATGTTAATATATAGAGAGAGGAAGTATTGCGATCATGTCAAAAATTCGATGTCGGGATTTTGATCGATCGGTTTTGAGGTCCCCTGAATCCAAAAAATGGTTTTCGCGACATGGTCTGTCTGTCTGTGAACAAAAATCTCTCAGGAACTAAAAGAGCTACGAACGAGGTTGAAATTTTATATTTAATTTAGACACCTCCCTGGAGCTTGAAAATAAGCTTTTTAACAAAATCGGCCTGAAAGTACTAGTACTTTACTGATGCACTTTTTCAGTTTTATTTTATTAAAATTCGCTCCAACGATTTTGATTAAAATTCATAAAGAAGATTTCAATGGCAAAATGAGAATATACATTTTAAAGAGCATGTAAAAAATAGGTGATTTTTGAATTTTTATCAAAATTGTTCGGAGTGAATTTTGATCGAAAAAACTGAAAAAGTACATTAGTAAAGTACTACATGTAGTACTTTTTGGCCGATTTTGTTTAAAAGCTTATTTTTCCGGTCCCGGGGGCGTCTAACTTAAATATAAAATTTCAACCTCCTAGCTCATTTCCTTCTTGATTAAAAATGTCCTCACACAAACACAGACACACAGACCAATTTGCGGGACCCACTTTTTTGGACTCAAGGGACCTCAAAACCGATCGATCAAAATCCCGACATCGAATTTTTGACATGATCGCAATATTTTCTCTCTCTATATATTTCATATATAGGGTAAGAGAAAGTAAAAAGTCGCTAGGCTGGCGGACCTTAGTAAAATTTTGTTAAAATTAATAACTTCCATTTTGTTACAATAACTAATTATTTTATTAACAAAGAACTTAATTCTTATTTAAAAAAAAAAAGAATAAATGACCTTTCAAAAATAACGTTAATAGAAAGAAAGCGAAAAGAATTGATGAACAAAAAACATCTTTCATTGTAATTTCATTCTGTATACCGTTGAATAAACTTAAGATTAAAATACAGTTTCACTCTCACATTAACTATAACTAGGAACGTTCCCTTTTTAATCTATAGGCTAATAAATAAACAGTTTAAAAAACGTCAAAATTGACAAATGGCATAAACATATTTTCTCTAGAGGCGGGTTGTTTCTTCTCTCAGACGCTGATCCTGATGGATGCTAAATTTCAATCAATTCTATTTAAACGCGATAAATTTAATTTTCTTCAAAACTCAAAAGTAACAAAATCTAACTAAGAGGGAGGATGCTAAATCAAACAGCTGGCGAGGAACTTAGGGCTTAAGAAAAATAACAGGAGGGCAAATGCTCCCCTGGACCCCCCCCCTCAATAACGCCACTGGTTCAAAACCAAAAACCGGCTTTTCAAAAAATCGGTCTCTAGAATGAAATATTCAAAAAAACCTATACAGCTGATTTCGCCATTCGAGTTGCCTAACTTCCGGGAATTAAACTCTAATCAATTTATGGGCTTAATTATAATGTGAAAAAGAAAAACTGCCTAGACAGTGGTTCCCCACCCGCCGCCCCCCCCGCCCCCCCGGGCGCCCGGGGGGCTTCGCGGGGGGGGCGGGGTGTTTATTAAAAAAAAAAAAAAAAAAAAAAAATAAAAAAAAAATAAAATAAATTAAAAAAAAAATAAAATATAAAAAAAATAAGTTTCAAAATTTTTAAGAATTTCGTTAAAAATTAAAAATTATTTCAATTTTCAAAAAAAAATTTTTCTCGGGGCGAAAAAATTCTACTTTGATAAGGAAGGGTAGGGTTAGTTTTATTTTGTTTACTACGCACCCTGGGGGTTTGTTTTTTTTTCACTTGGGTTAGGTGGCCGGGGGTGGGTTTGGTTGGGTTGGGCTGGGGCCTAGAGCATCTCTCACATTAGTACCTATACACTGTTAAAAAACTTCCAAAAAACTTCCTATACAAGTATAGGAACTCTGTTTCATAAACTGTTCCTTGAGGTAGTCGAGTTATTTGAGAACGTTTAGACCAGTGATTCTCAACTTGTCGCGGTACACTTTTAACGATTTCAAAATTTGGCGGCACACAAAGAAAAAGATAAGTTTTAAAGTTGGTAATTTGTTCAGAAACTTTTATATTAATTTTATTTCATATCCTGGGTATATTAAAATTAAACCACGAAAGTGTATGAAAAATGATTGAAAATTCATATATTTTTTTTTTACAGTGTATGTTAAGGGACGTTCTTTGATAGTCCATAAGCTAAAAACTACAATATATCGTCGTTTTTGAATAGAACTCAGAGATCTAAAAATAAGAAAAGCACACTGTGATAAATATTCCCTTGAAATTATTATTTATTCAATCTATTCAAAATAGCTTCTTTTTTTTTTGTAGTGATTTCTATTTCAATTTTTTTTTAAAGAGAAATTTCCACTGCGAGTGATTGTTTTATTATTTTTACTGATATTGAAAGTTAGTTGCACTTGAAAATATTTTCAAGGCTCTTGGATCTTTGAAGAAAAGAAACGGGGGGCGGAGGCGAGAAGGGGAAAGAGAGTTCGTGTCCAATTCTCTCTGGACACCTTTCTTTCTTTTGTCAATTCAACCACTATGACTATTTTTAGTTGGTTGTGATCCGATCGAATTCATTGGTCCATGCCACTCGGTTAATGATCTCAATTTCAAAAATGACAAAAAATGTTTTTGTTTTTTTTTTTTAATTCCACAAAAAGTGAAGTTTTCATTTTAAAATAAGACAATTTTAGTCAATGAATTTGATTTGAAAGATTGGAATAGAATAGCCTCTAACCTACTCAAAAAGTTTACTCTCAATTGATGAGAAATTAAATCTTTATAAAGCAAAAAGGGTAGGGTCCCGTCTTACTTCAGAGTTCCTGTATGTTGGAGACGCCAGCAAAAAGGTTTCAAAATGCTAAGAATTATGCAATCCACCTCATACGTGTAGTATTAAACAATTATGTATAAGCCTGTTTAAACGAATATTTTCAGTCCCTTGTCTGTACTGCCAACCAGTTGCAAACAGGTATGATCTAATTGCCAATTTGAATCCTAAAATAAAATTTACCCTAGATGTCTTTGTTCTTTTTATATTTATTTATTGAAATAATATTTTACTTAAAATAAACTTGTAAAAAAATCGGAGAAGAGCGCACAAAAATTATACTACAGTAGAATCTTGCTAATCCGGCCTAAAAGGGACCGGCCCTAACCCGGATTCTGAAAATGCAGAATTATCCGAACATTTAATACACTGGCGCAACCAGGGTGGGGGGTTTAGGGTTTTAATCCCCCCCCCCCAGGAGATAAAAAAATCAAAATATAGATTACAAATAGAAAAGAAAAAAATAAAATCATTTCGGTTCCGCAAAAGAGGAAAAAAAATTTTGGTTCTGCGAAAGAGGAAATGTTCCGCGGGCGGTACATGGAAAAAATTTCTGTTCCGCGGACCGCAAAAATTTAGCGTCTCTAAAAAAAAAGGCAAAATATTTTTACGGACTGGAAACAATTTCCCCGCAGGGCGAAAAAATTTGGTTCCGCGAAAAAAAAAAAATTTTCACAGAAAAATTTTTGAGATCAGCCCCCCCCCCCCGGGAGCGCCTGGGGACTCCCTGGTTGCGCCACTGATTTAATATAATGCAAAGTTATAAAGCCAATAACAACGGTGGCCAAATGGCGGCTCGCGGGCCACTTGCGGCTCTTTTTTGAGTTTTATTGCGGCTTAATTAAAAAAATTGCATCAATTTGGTTCCGCAAAAAACAAAATTCTTCACAGGGCGGAAAAAATTATTTTCATGGACGGGAAAAATTTTTTCCGCATTTACTTGTATTACCAATAAGACCATCTCCGGGACATTAACAATTTTGAAAAACTGAAGATGGGTCAATAGAAAGAAAAGAAACGTCTCGAATTGTGGAAAATTTTATTTTTGGCTGCACCTGCTCCTTCTCCTATTTATTAGAAGATGATTTCTTAGAATAGAAAGATTTTCAAGAGTCAAGGCGGGTGTGTAGTAGGGATGTAGTATAGTGGAGGGAGAAAAAAATATTTGTAAGGGGTGTGGTGAATGAATTTATCACACTACAGCAACATACTATTTGAGAAACGAAGAGGCATGAAGCAAAAAGAAAAAAATAATAAAGAACATTAATAAAGTAAAAAATTAACTATTTAAAAATAAAAAACAAATTGAGGTATAATAAGTTTATTTAATTTAGGAATTTTAGATTAGATTATTATAATAACAAAAATACAATATTATTATTTTAAAAATAAGAATGTTTTTTTTAACTAACAGATAATTCTAACCCTGGTTGAAGAATATAGAAATTTTATTTGATTTTTTTAGACCTGGAGATTTGGATTTTGGAGCCTCTGATCCAATTGTTGTCCAATCGACCTCGAGCTCGCCTAAACCAATGATTGTCTCGAAACCGGAAGTGATTCGTCGAACAACCTCTTCGACTTCGGTGGTCGTCGGAGGGGGAGGTCCCCCCATGCCTATTGCAACAACACACGTCAACAACAAAGCCAACTTAACGAGAACACCAAATTCAACATCACCAGATAAAATCAATTACAATTACCATCCAATCATTGATTTCTTCAGGAGCCAACAAGAAAACGGAAGAGTCAAACAACGGGCGGCGAATAACGACGACCGGGCGACAAGCAATATGGCAGATTGGACGCCCATTGTTGGCGGGCCCGAAGAGACGAGGCGGAGTGTCTAAATGAACCTGGATGTGTGTTGTGTGACTCTCTCTTGTTTGTTTATTGCCATTAACTATTCATAACTAATCTAATCTGACTTTTTGTTAAGCATTATCTTTATTTAGCATTATTTGAATTATAATTAACATAGTCATTATTCCTATTTGCATTTCACGCATGGGTCGTTAAAATTAGAGAAAATTTATGAAATGAGATTCTTTTGAAATGGGAAAATAAGATAAATTCTATAAACGATTTTTTATTAAATAAAATGTATGTGATTCCTTTGTCACGGCAAGAGGGGCTTTTAAATTTGAATCTGAAAAAACTTCAGCAATTTCAAAGGAATTTTTCTATGTGGTTTGTTTTAAAGTCTTTTCGGTATCTGAAGCCATATAGGCCTTAAACGATTACTAATATAGTAGAATCCCGATTATTGGTCACCGGTTTGGTAAGAATTATTGGGATTACCAATTATTGAGAGTACAAAATTTACAAAAAATTTCTCTGTGGACTGGAAAATTTGTCTAAATTAGACGAATAATCGGGATATGAAATGTCGAGATTCCACTGTATGTACTATTAATGAATTAATCAATAGAAATTTTCTGAATAGATTTTTTTTTTAATCAATGAAGTACGTAGCTGTTGATTTGTACAAAAGGAAGGAAGGGAGCAGGAGTAGCCAAAAAATTAGAGCCTCCGATTTTCGAGAAACAATTACCGAGACGTTTTGGGAAAACTTTATTCTCCCATCATGAGTCTTTCAAGTTGTATATGTCCCGGAGTTATCATATGGGCACAGGGAGGAGTAAATACAATAACTTGCGCCCCCGCAGGTACAAGAATGTCGCCCCCACACAAAAAAATATTTAAAAAAAATATTGTTTATTTGTATTAGACACAACGTTTGAGCAAATCATTCTGTGTCCTCACAGTTTACTCGGAAGCACGCAAAGTGGTACTCTCGCGCTAGTTTCCTCAATAATTGTGTAAAAAATCCAAAAAAATATTTACTGGGAATATTTTATATTAAAAAAATATTATTTATTAAAAATTTAGTTTAAAATAAAAAAATAACGTCCCCTCCCCCTATGGCTGAGGTGTTGACACATTCCAATATTAAGCCAATGGGCGATGGGTCTGATCCTAGGCAGTCCCATGAACATGGGCGTCCGCAGGGGGGGCAACCAGGCACTTGCCCCCAAAAAAAATACAAAAAAACCTTTCACAGTATACATCCACCTTGCCGCGGTGAGAAAGCTTTAAATACTAAGAGATGTATAACATTATTAATATCAAAATACGTTTTTTTGAACTTATCTGGAAGTGACTTGCCCCCCTGCAAAAATCCTTGCCCCCCTGCAAAAAATCCTGCGGACGCCCTTGCCCATGAATAATTATTTAAATCATTTTGGATAACAAATCCATATAAATAAATGTCCCTGTTATTTATTTAACATTCAATGAAGGAAACAGGTTATTGTTACAGTAACAGGAAACCTGTTATTTATATTATATACCTTCATTAATATTATAAGTAACTTTAAAATTAATATAGTCTAAGATGCCGAAAAGATTAAAAAAAAAATAATAATAATAACGGACAAAATAGTCCATTGGGAGATGTCAAACAACAGTCAGACACAATCGAACAACTTTAGCTCCTACTTCCCCTTAAGTGCAAATTTTATAAACTAAACAAATATTTGTTTTTTGTTGCTACAGGGTAAAGACTCTAAAAAAAATAAACTTGTTAATATCTGCTTAAAATTTTCAAAAATCTATTTTGGACAGAATGAAAATTTTCCGAAAAAGCAGTAAGGCAGTTACCTCGCATATCTATCCAATTTCTTAGAAAGGGGGGTTCAACTAAATTTCAACCGTAAACAGCCACATAGCCTATGAGTATGGACACAAATAGCCTAAGATTGCACTGAATATTTTAGAAGACAGCAGTTCAATTTAATCAAAAGACTAAATTTGCAATTTTCGATTTCGAATAGTCAAATCTGACTCCTTTGCCTTTGTTTGTAAACAATCGCTGAACTCCAGAGATAGACTTTGTATCAAAGTGTATCCTTTTGAAATGTATTTCCTCAGGCTCCTTTGCCTATTATAATACGCAATCATCGAGTATTCTATTGCTTTTATTAATCAAGGATATATAACTAATAAAATTTTTGCAATCTTTAAGAAATGCCTGATATTACTTAATTTAGAAATTTGAATAAATCGTGCCAATGATAAAAAAAAAAGTTCAATTATGAGGCGAAATGTTTTGTAGAAAAAAGTTTATTTTATTTTTGTAAAAAAATTTTAGAGTCAAATTTAAATAATGATTAAAATTTTAAATTAGGTATTTTATAATATTGGTAAGGAGGGGGGGGGGATATTTAACTTAATCCTCCTACACCCGGCCCCCCTTCAATCTAGGTGCTAGGCCACCAAAACTACCCACCAATACAATTTTAAAACCATGGAAAATCAAACAAAAAAGGAACTGTGTAGAATTGAATAAAGGATTGAAGAGGAAAGCAGCCAGGCAGACGCCTCTATTAAATTAAACTCCTTTTAAGCAAAACGTTTCGGCCGATTTAATCATAGTCATCTTCAGTTGCATTAACTAAACAAAAAATTATTTACATTGAAGTTATTTAGCTAAATAAATTTAAACATTTTTATAAAAATATTTAGCATTATAAAGATTTACAGTTTTTTAGTAAATAGAGTTGTCAACAGTCTGAGCATAAGCTTATTAATTTTACAATAGGCTTATGCTCAGACTGTTGACAACTCTATTTACTAAAAAACTGTAAGTCTTTATAATGCTAAATATTTTTATAAAAATGTTTTAATTTATTTAGCTAAATAAAAATAATTTTTTGTTTAGCCAATGCAACTGAAGATGGCATGATTAAATCGGCCGAAACGTTTTGCTTAAAAGGAGTTTAATGAGGCGCCTGCCTGGCTGCTTTCCTCTTCAATCCTTTATTCAAAAAAAGAAACGTGTTAAATTATTTCTAAAAATGTTTAATACCAAGTGGGATAAATAAATGTGCCTGGCCCCCCCTAATTTATCGCAAAATTATTTAACGTATCGTATTTATGTAATGTTATTGTTTGTATGTATGAATGTAATGTAACGTTATTTAATATAATTTGTATCGTTAAAGTCTAAGATGCCGAAAATACTTAAAAAAAAGGGGGGGCAAATGCCCCCTGTCCTCCCCTAAATGAAGCCACTGTGCAGAGCTTCTTCAAGTAGTGGGCCGCGGCTCCCTGGGGGCCATAAAGAAATTACGCATAAAACAAAGCAGAAAATTTGCCATTAAGCTGGATGAATCTTCTGACATTTGTGTAGCCATCAAAGGCCCATTTTTTAAAGAATAAGTTATTCCAAAAATTAGAAAGAAATTTTAATTTTAACTCTAAAATATGCACGCATCTCATTTTGCGTATGTGGTAGTTTACGTACTCCCTAAGCAATTTTATTTATTTGAAGAAGGTATATAGCTGAGTGATGATAATCAAATAGGAAGAATAAAATGAGCAAGCAGCTAGTTATATTTCAATTTATTAATAAATCAGAGCCGACGTTTCGGCCATCCTCAGGCCCTGATTTATTAATAAATTGAAATATAACTAGTTGCTGGCTCATTCATTCTTCCTAATTTTATTAATTACAATCATGTTATTAAATGCAAATCATTTTTATTTTTGTTAAAAAATAAAAAAAACGTGGATAATTCTCTAATATAACGCCCGATGTAAGAATTAAAAAAAAAATGTATCATTTAAGTTTAATGTAAAAAGAAATGTAAATTATTTTTCATTTAAGGTAAATAAACTATTTATTGATTTTTTTTTTTTTAATTATTTATTTTATTTGAATTGAATGAAATTGAAGGTTCATTGACTGGTATAAGAGAGGATTAAATCATGCATGAAATATAGGTCTCCCCCACTCTATTTTTCTTTCTCTCTCTGTGTGACAGCAGCTGCTGGCTGGATCATTGAACATCTCAAAGAGGAAGGGGGGTGGGGGTGGGGGGTTACAAAAAAAACAAAACTTTCCGCAGCATTTCACCAATAGAGAGAGAGAGAGAAAGGTATAAATTAGAGTGAATTCAGTGTGGACACTTTCAGTGGCGGAATATGCTGCTTCTTAATAAAAATGATCAATTTGTGTATTTTGGTGTTGTTTGTTGTTATTAGTGTTGACGGTGCTCGTGTTGTGGATACATATGATCCTGAGACTTATAAAAGTGATCGAGAAGAGCCCCGGGATGTTAAAACAAAACCCGATTATCCCGGGGTGGGTGCCTGGGCCACCCCAAAGCCCGATTCTGGAATTGATCTTGGATTTGTACCAATACGCACTTATGCGCAGGTCAGTGATTTTTGTTATATACAAATTATTCTTTTAATTTCCCAACCAAATTGGCCATTTATTTTGGTTGACACTCCTCTATTTTTCAAAATAGTCTCCACCATTATTCGAAGCACTTGTCGTACCGTTTAACCAATTTACCAATTGAATCGATTACTTCAGAAACACCCTAACTGACAAATTTGGCCAAATTTACTTTATTACATAAAAATTATGTATGAAAAAAACTCATCGTTTAGTGCAGAAAAACCTAATCAGCCATGCTTCTAAGCCAGTTAAAATGAGCCAAGAAGTATTCGTTGATTGCAGAAACACCTTATCTGATAACAGTTGAGGGCTTTCTGACTGAGTATACTACAGGATATGAAGAGTTTTATGACTCAATCTTTGAGTGGCCAACAACAGAAAAAATAAAGGGTCGGACTAAGCCGAGCGCACAACTTTGCCCACCCACTACTCAAGAAAAAAATATTTGTCCCCCCCCCCCCCCCTAGAGCCCCCCTGATGGTCCGATGTTATACATATTATATATCATTTTACTCGGGAGGAAGTCTAGTTTCTGAATATATAAAATTAAGGGTTAATTATAGGTTAATTAGGAAAAAAAAATTTGTCCCCCCCCCCTAGAGCCCCCCTGATGGTCCGATGTTTACCAAAAGCTTTTCAGTTCTGGGCCTCTACCCCTAGTGTATGGGTGCAAAATTTAAAAACAATTGAATGAATAGTTTTTGAGATTTCGTTGACGAAAAAAAATTACCACAGACATACACACACACAGACACAGACACACACACAGACATCATTCCAAAAACTTCTTAAATGAATTCAGGGGACCTCAAAACGCATTTTGGCAGCTTCAGAAAAATTTCGATTTTTTTACGATTACATTAACTTTCCCTGCCAACCTACGGTTGATGGGCGAAGTTAACAATCCTGAAGAACCTACCAGTAACATCGACTAAATCGCAGTGTCGAGTGTTTTGTTGTTACTTTGTAAATATTAAGTTATCTGACGTTTCACTGTCATCAATTTACATTCTTAACCCATAACATTTGTAGTAAATCACAAGAAAACAATGATCTAATAAACTACGTATTTTAAGCTTTTAATAAATGTGTTTATTGCAGAAACCCCCTAAGTGAAAATTTTTTGTTAATTTTTTATTTATCAATGGCATTTATTCACAGTATTAAAAATGCTATAAAGGGGATCAAAATCTCATCCAATTATTAGGGAAATAATTTGATTGTAATGATAGAAGTATTATAGGAGTAGAAAGGTTTTTCTTAATTTCCCGAAAATTTCAAAATTGGCTGTTAAGGGGTTTCTGAAGTAATCGATTCAATTCCTTCTTCATAAAAGGGTCCGCCTGTTTCAAATTCCTTAGTTAGTCTCAATTATAATTGTTTATTTTGTGGGGTGGGGAACTTTTTACCATTGGATGCCATATTTAAATTAAGCAGTAATAAAGGAGGCCGGACAAGTTCCCATGTCAAAATTTAAGACTGACCTCCCCCATTGCCCTTCCCCACCTAGGTACGCCACTGATTCTTTAAGAAGAATTTCTTTCTTAAACAGATAAAAAAAATGAGGCATTTGTGTTCTCACGTATTTATTATGCCAGAGAGTGCCCATGGGCGTAGCTAGAGAATTTGGCTGGGGAGCCATGGGACCAGACATCCCATCCTTGCTGGGGGGGGGCCTGGAAAGCCCCATATTTTCTCAATTTTTCTCGGGGGCAGGGAGCTTTCTGGGGCGCCCCCTCCGTATAAATATTTAATTTCAACATGGCAAAAAAAACCTTACGTGATACGAAAAAAAATGTAAACATATTTGAATTCAAAACACCAAAATTACGTTTAGAGACCTCTTAAACCCCCGTGCCGCAGAAAAAAATTTAAATTCGCAGGTCTGTGTTTTCTTAAATTTGAAAAAATATCAATTTTAATTTTTTTTATTTTCTTTGAAAAGAGAAAAAAAGTCTCGCTTCACGATCAACTTCTCATTTATTCGCTTTCTGCATTGAATAATAAAATGTATAGAAATTATTTTATTGGCTATCAATTAATTCAATTTAAATATTTACTAATTCATATATCCGAAAATAGGGGCGGGAGTCGAACCACGGATCCTCCGATTGGTACTCAGAGTGCCAATCGGAGGATCCGTGGTTCGACTCCGGCGGCACATCCCTTATTTTTTTTCGGATATATGAATTAGTAAATATTTAATTGTATAAATTTCGCGGCTCATATACGCGATATATATAATATCTTAAATATTATATATAATTTCTTATTTATTA
>JAKCPI010021144.1:0-14914 GCA_023213315.1 Euborellia annulipes
TAATAGTAATAAAATTTAATTAAATAATTAAAATATCACTATTATAATAAATAATAAAAAAAATTAAATATAAAATAGTGTTAATGAGAAAAAAGTGTGAGTGTTTTTTAAAATAAAAAAAAAAAAGATCATCTAAAAAATAATTGATTTTTGAATTTTAAACAAAATCGCTGGAGCAAATTTTGAGAAAATCGAAAAAACAAACTTATAAAATACATCAGTAAGCTATTTGTACTTTTTGGCCAATTTTGATTAAAAGCTTATTATTTTCACGCCTCAGAGGGGTGCCTGACTTAAATATAAAATTCCAACCTCCTAGAATAAATCCTCTTTTTTAACACTCACACTTTTTTCCATTCACACACACACACATGCACACAGTCTTTTCGGCAACTTAGGCCATATAAGACTTTATACGATAACCGTTATGAATATAGGCTATATTATTTAGTATCCAAATGGCTTAAATAAAATCATCGGACGGCCTGGGATTCGAACCCGCTAGATGAGTGTGAATGGGAAAAAAGTTGAGTGTTTAAAAAAAACAGTATCTAAAATTTAATCCTAACAACAAATGGTAATATTTTTTCTATTCTTAATTATATGAAGAAGGTATGAAGCTAAGATTATTTCATTTATTGTCTCAAGTCAGACGACGTTTTGTTTACATTTAGGACCATCTTCAGAACTAAACTATTGTCAACAATTAGATCGTTGCTGTGATATGATTATAATGAAAGTTTGGAGATATCAGTCAATTTGGAATGCTCGAGGTTCAATAAAACTCGCAAAATAAGATGTTTCGGCCTGAATTCCAATTTGGCTAATATCTCAATAAGGGCGGTCCTAGCCTTACATTTTGGGGGGTCACTGTTTTTTTTTTTTTTTTTTTTTATAGTATAAATAAATGGGCCTGGACCCCAATACATATATATTAATCAAATATGAGTATCGTTTAAATCTTAAATGGCCTAAGTTGTCGAAAAGATTGTGTGAATGGGAGAGTGAGTGGGAAAAAAGTGTGTGTTAAAAAAAGAAAGATTTTTTTTTTTGGGGGGGTCACGTCCCCCTTGACCCCACCTCTGGGACCGCCCTTGTATCTCAAACCCTTGAACACAATTCGGATTCGAGTCAGCTTGATGCAAATTATTTAACATTGTCATAGTACCTCTTCATTATTCACAAGCTCTAGAAAAAGGACAGGATTTGAAGTACAAATAATGAACGGAGTGGGAAAAGAACAAAATACCAGCAATTTGTAGTTGTTCAGAAATACCTGAAAAAAGCAAATACCAACGTATCATAGAACGAGAGAATCACTCTTTTATAAAATGGTCAAAATAACCCAGAGGGGATCTAATTATTGACAATAATTTGACTCTGAAAGTGGTCCTAAATGCTTGACTGAAACGTCAGCCTTGAGTTGAGAAAATAATGAAGTAAATCTGTAAATAGAGCTATAGAAAAAGGTACTTTCATAATCTTCTTTATACGATACCATTCCCCTATATAGGTTTCTACAGCAAGGGCGGATCCAAAGGTGTTTCTCGGGAGGGGGGGGGGGGGGGTAATCTGGTGTGACTGGTCGCACAGCACATAATTTTTTCTTAATTTCGGTAATTTAAAGGCGCATTCTGTACTTGTTTGTCAGAATATAAATACAAATCAAATTTTTAAATTTTCATTAATATTTAAAATTTTACATTAAAAATAAATTTTTTTGCTAATGAAAAAGTTGTTGTTTTTAAATCTCGGGGGGGGGGTGATTACCCTTTTGTCCCCCCCCCTTGTATCCGCCCTATCTCTAAAGTATATACCTCCTTCAAAAGTAATAATTAGGCCTACTACCACGATTAACATTTAGTCATGTCACTTCTTTCATGTCATCGTAATTTAAAAAGTTAATTTTTTATTATTATTGGACGCATAAACTTCATTTTTGCTTGTTGCAAAGATAGATAGCAGAGATAGCAGAGATAACTAAATTATTCAGTGAATTTTTTGATTAATTGCTAAGAGGCCCCCTTTAAAAAAAATTATACAACTGTGCACGAGTGGTTGCACACCCTTTTGAGAAACTAAGAGCCGAAAAGAATAAAAACATCAGAGGTTCATATAAGAGTAGCAATTGAGCATTGCCTACTTTCCAACATCCAAAAACAAACGCTCTCTGGTCTATTGTGTCAAATATGCCTTCTGATTTTTGATAGATTTAATGAGATCACTTCAATGTGAATATAAAAGCTCTCTTTTTTTACAAGGGGAAAATCAGTTTAAAAAAAATTATTTTCAGTAGAGATTTAATTTACTTTCTTCTTAAAGTAACATTTTTTGAGAAACTGATATATAATTGCATTTTTTCATGTTACAAATAATAATCCCCTACTTTATTATATATCGTCTTTTGAATCAATTATTTTTGTTCAACGATCATAATTCTCAGAGGTTTAGATAATATATTAAAGGAAAGAGAGAGAGGAGAGAGAGACATTCAGGGAGAACGAAGAGAGGAGAAAGAGACACCCCCTTTAACAGCACCCCAGAAATTTCCAAACTCGAGGCACTCTCTCTGTGTGACTTTGTCCCAAAATTATATAACTTTCAGAATTAAGGGCCTCGTATAATAAATATTGCACCCCTAGTGTATAGGAGGAAACGATTTGGAGAGAGTACGGTGACATTATTGGGGAAGGGTATTTATTTATAATAATAATATCTTTCGTAAGTACTAAAAATAGAACCGAGTATAGAATAGTTATATATGAAAATTTAAAAACTTAATTAAAAATACTAGGTTATAAGTTTCAAAGATTTATTAAAAATGTTAATTTTAAACTAGAGAAAGTTAGTTGCTATTTTATTAAAAAAAAAAAAAAAATAGAAATTTCATTTTCATCAACAAAACAACTGTAAGTTGAAAAATTGTATTTCTTAAAATAGCCAAAATTTTTTTGAAAGAAACATCCAAAAAAGATTTTTCTACCAAAACCTCGCAAAGTTCTTTTAAACTGTTCTAATAAATAAAACGAAAGTATGCTAATAATATTCTCAAATCTATGGATTTATTAAATACAAGTGGAAAAGCCCGACGAAAGCTGGCTTTTACACTTGCCAGGGCCTGGGCCCCCTTGATCGCCAACAGCGAGCAAATGCATCAAATTTATTTTTGCTCACTGTGGAAAATTTTTCGCCGAAGGCGAGCAATTGCAAAATTTTAAAGTTTTAAATTTCCCTCAGTGGCTCCATTTCCTCTCACGCTAACCAATCAGCTAGAGAGAGGTACATAACGGAAGTGAGTGGCTAGCTCTTTATATTATAGTAATGATAAGCCCCCGGGCTTGGTGTAGTTAGTAGCCTGCCTACCTTCTATACCGAACGTCGCGGGTTCGAAATGACAGTCCGATGATTTTATTTAAGCCATTTGGATACCAGATGGCTTAAATAGAAATGACTGGACCCCCAATAGATATTATCATATATATTGGTTATCGTAAAGTCTTATATGGCCTAAGTTGCCGAAAAGACTGTGTAAATGTGTGTGTGTGAGTTTGAATGAGAAGTAGTAGTGTTATGTAGTAATGATAATTCAATATTTAATTATTTAGAAATTCACTTTAGAGTAGAGAAGGAAAAACTAATGCTCCACAAACTTCCCAAATTAAAATGAAAACAAAAGTTAAAAATTCCCACTAAGCCTACAAAGTACTTTGTTGCTTACGTACAACTTATTGGTATAAGAAAGTCAGTCTAAATATTGATCCTGTTGCTAGTAAGTGTAGGTACAATAAGAGGCTTACAGGTGAAAAATTTGTGGTTAAATATATTTTATTTTTTACTAAATTGTCATGAGATATTCATTCAACCTCGTAGCTCAATTCCTTCATGGTTAAAATTGAACCCAGACACACAGACCATGACGCGAAAACCACTTTTTTTGGACCACAAAACGTGAAGATCCATCAAAATCTCGACATCGAATTTTTGACATGAATACAATACTTTCTCTCTATATATATTAACATATATAGAGGTAAGAGAAAGTAAAAACAATATTTCATATATGTAGGTAAGAGAAAGTAAAAATCGTTTGAAGTCAGCCAATAGACGTTGTTTCGTTAAAATGCCACCGGCTGTGTAGAAAACAGCAAATTTTTCCGATTACATAATTGACTAAATGCTTTTTTTATTAATTCGAAATTAAAACGATTGAATACATTAATATCTAATCTAAATAAATAATTTATTTGAAATAACTGAATATGAAGTGGTGAGTACGGGTTTACAATTGGATTTGTATGTTTAATTATTGTAAATTGTATTAGATTTAAATAGGAATCTATAATTATAGGAAACTTTTTAAAAACCAATGATAATTTATTTCTGTTATAATAAATAAAATATCTTCTAATTTAAGTGGCTCTATTTAGCCTATAAGTACAAAATTAATTAAGTGAAAAATTTTGTTAATTATTGGACCTCGTTTATTTTGAAGTAGTGTAAGTCCATTTTCTATTGTTTCGGAGAAAATGAAAGGTTAACATAATTGTTTATGCCCATTGGGCAAAGGTGTAGAGGTTAGGGTGCTCACCTCTCTGCCAAGAAGGTCCGTGTTCGACCCTTGGCGTGCGGGATTTTTCATTAAATAAAAATATTTATTTAATGTAAACAAATCCTCAAGCAAACCTGGATTTGGGAATTATAGGATCTACCATAGCCCTCAGGCAACTCTACGAGGAGAGGGAGTTGCTGTGCATCCAATCCTGTGGAAGGGACGTAAAGAAGGTTCCCTCTCAGTGATGCATTCTTCGAAAGGTAGGCTACGCGGTGCTGAGGAGTCCCTCCTCAAACTAGGACATCCTGCACAGCATAGAAGAGGTTGGATATAAAAAGCCGGGTGGAACCAGAAATAAGGATTAGTTCACTAGCTAGAGACGAACGCAGGAGGAGGAGTTAGAGATAGGAAATGATGTAACTTCACGGGGGCCGGAGATGGCGACGGCCAGAGGCAGTGTTGGGTTTGAGTGTGTGTGTCTTCGTACACGAAAGCACCTCGGGCAAATAAACGGGGATCCCGATAGGAATTTCAAATAAATAAATAATAAAACGTGGATAGGGAAGAAGTGTGAAAAGGAAAAAAAAAAAAAGGAAGCATTTTTTTTATCGACCAGGTTATAAAAAACAAAAAAAAGGGACGGTCTGTGACATTATTTTAGATTGTTATGGGCTCATTTTGCTCGTCAAACATAACTATTTTGGTAGTTCTGACAGTTGATATTTTGGAGTGGGTAATTGGACCGTTTATTTTGAAAGTGGTGTAAGTCCATTTTCTATTGTTTCGAGAAAATGAAAGGTTAACATAATTGTTTATTAAAAAATCTATTTATCGACCAATTTTCAATTGTACAAAACATGGGAATTTTTTAAGAAATTTACCACTAGCTAGTTATACATAGAAAATTTACATTAATTTAATCATAAATTATGTGATATCTCATTTTTTTTTTTTTTAATGGACTTACACCACTTTCAGAATAAACGGTCCAATTATTAATACATCGTTTTCTAAATAATATTCCTTAAAAAATATTAGGCAAAAAATTGTCATTATTTTAGTTTCCTATTATTAAAATTTGGAAATGTTAATTTATTTATTATGTGCACGCACATCAGTACTGAACTTTATATTTGAAGCAAATTAAGGCCTATCTAAAAAAATCTGGAGTAACTGGTCTCTTTACCTTTACCTTTGGTAATTGAAAGTTATGTTCTGTGCTTGTCACACCACATATTTTGTGTGGCATATATTTAGTACCGGCAGAACGGTTCATTTGAATTCAAGATATAAAATTTATTAACGTAAAAAAACATTTATATTTTTTTACCATGACAACTATTTCTCCTATCTTTCCTATGAAGTACAAGAGTAAAGTATGCTTCAAACAATTTTGAGAGCAAAATGAGAATATTTCTTTTAAAGATCATCTTAAAAATAATTGATTTTTGAAATTTAGTCAAAATCGTTAAAGTAAATTTTGAGAAAATCTAAAATAAAAAACAACTGAATAAGTACATCAGTAAAGTACTAGTACTCTGATTTTGTTCAAAAGCTTCGTATCACGCTCAGGGAGTACATAATTTAAATATAAAATTTCAACCTCCTAGCTCTTTTCGTTCTTGAGATATTTTGTTTACAAACCATTTTACGGGACCCACTTTTTTTGGACTGAGGGGACCTCAAAACATGTGACATCGAATTTTTTACATTTCTCTCTAAATATATTCACATATATAGGTAAGAGAAAGAAAAAAGTGGGTTCCGCAAAATGGTGTTTGTGTGTCTGTCTGTAAACAGAATATCTCAAAACCAAAAAGAGGTAGAAGGTTGAAATTTTATATTCAAGTTAGGTACCTCACTGGCACAAAGTTTGAGAATAAAATCTGTCAAAAAGTACTTTACTTAAGTACTTTTTCAGTTTCTTCGGTTTTCCCAAAATTCGCTCCATTGATTTTGTTTAAATTTAAAAATCAATTACTTTTTAGATGCTCTTTAAAATGTATATTCTCATTTTGCCCTTGAAATCATTAGAAGCAAACTTTACTCATGCAGTCCATAGGAAAGTTGGAGAAACGGTAACAAAATACAAATATTTTACATATTAAATTCTAATACTGTATATCGGCGAAAACCTTTGCTTGTTAAATATACGTCGAAACATAAAATCTTGTGTGACAAGCAGAGAACAACTTTGAATAACCGAAGGTAAGAGAAATTTGTGTGCTGTGCGACCAGTAACACCAGATTTTTTAGGTTCGTGTACAAATTCCAACATTCATATTCGCACATAGACATCACATGAAAATTTAATTGGATTACCCCAAACACACATTTTGATAGTTTAGGTATAATTTAGATTTTTTTTTAAGATTACATTAACTTGACCTATCTAACTAACCTTCTGTTGAGTTAAATATTCTTATCAAATTCAATTTTAATTTTATTACCGTAATAATAAGAACATATGTAACGAATTGATGTCAATAATATTCGCCTTATCTAATTTATTATTTACTTATTTAGATAGTATTTTTTCGAAAACTTTCCCTTCACTATTTTGCATATTAGATAACGTATTGTTGATAAGAGTTAAAAATATGAAAAAAAAAATAATTTAATTATTAAGATAGAGTACAAATTGAAAATCGATTTTACAAGTGTCTTTAGGAAATATTTTAAAAATCTCTTCTAAAAGAAAAAGTTTTTCAATAAAAAATTATGTAATTTGATTAAAATAATTGGTATAATGGTAATTTTGCTCTAATTAAATAAATATTTTGAAATTCTCTGTTTGAACTTTACAATCATACTGTAGCTCAAATTTTGTAGTGTTTACGTAAATATCGTTTGCTAACTATTAACTATTATGGCTAACTATACACAAATTAACAAATCTTTGCCCACTTTCAAAATAAACGGCTGAATTGTCAAATATAAAAAAAAATCTAGTGTGACTGATCGCACCAGATTATTTTGTGTGGACATATATTTAGTTTCCGCAGATATATTAGAATTCAAGATGTAAAATTTATATTTTGTAGCCCTCGTGCTTGGTGAAGTTGGTAGCGTGCTACCCTTCTATATCAAGAGTCGCGGGTCCGGATTCCAGGCAGTCCGATGACTTTATTTAAGCCATTTGGATACCAAATGGCGCAAATAAAAATGCCTGGAGTCCCAATAGATATTATCATAAAAAGCGGTTAAAGTCTTAAGTCTAGTAGTTAAGTAAGTTAAGTCTTAAATGGCCTAAGTTGCCGAAGTGTGTATGAGTGTGTGAGTGTGAGTGTGAATGGGAAAAAAGTGTGGGTGTTTAAAAAAAATTTATATTTTGTTGCCATGGCAACCAATTCTCTTATCTTTCCTATGAAGTACAAGAGTAGCCGGGGGGCCTGGCAACTGAGAAGAGCAACAGTCACCACAATCGTTGCGGTTAAGTGATGCCAAGCGCGGCCAAAGCTCGGGATTGGTGACCCCGGACAATCAGAGTGTAGAAAGCTTCCCCGGTAACCACCGGTTCTTGTATTCAAGGGCAAAATGATAATATACATTTTAAAGAGCACACGCCCTCGGGGGTTGGGAGAGGTTACAGTGCTCTTGTATACCAAACGTCGCGGGTTCGACCGGCAGTGATGATTTTATTAAGCATTGGATAAAATGGTTAATAAGAATGGGATAAATAATATATATTCAAACGGTTATCTCTAAAGTTAAATGGCAGACGAGATGTGGAATGTGAGGGAATGAGAAAAAGTTTGAATTTAAAAAAAAGCACATAAAAAATAATTGATTTATGCATTTTAATCATAATCAAGTGAATTTTGAGAAAATCGAAAAAAAAAACTGAAAAAGTGCATCAGTAAAGTACTAGTAGGCCCCTATTCTTGGGTCGATTTTGATCAAAAGCTTATTTTCACGCCTCAGGGAGGGGGCTAATTTAAATATAAAATTGCAACTTCGTAACTCAATTACTTCATGCTTTAAATTGTTAACACACACACACAGACAGACAATGTTTGCGAAAACCACTTTTTGGATTCAGGTGACCTCAAAACGTGTATTCATCAAAATCTCGACATCGAATTTTTGACATTAATCCAATACTTTCTCTCTCGCCATCCACTTACTCACTAGAAGTGAGCCCCTGAGTGAAATGCAACCAAATATATGAATTTCATTTATTATGCCATTCCAGGCTGACGTTTCAGCTTCTGGTTTAGGTCATTTTCACAGCTCCATAGGTAAGTAAACACATGTATTATAAATGAATGTGAGGCGAAAGCGTTATTTCTCTGGCGGAGGAAAATCTAAAAATTATTATATGAAATAATAAATTCAATTTTCATGGATTAAATCATTATTAATTATATTAATTAATTTAAAAAAAGTCAACTATCGGTAACTCTTTAAAATTTTCCTATTTTTGTCTTTATTCTTCCCCCCTCTCTCTCTCTCTCTTTCTCTCTCATTTTCTCCCTCCCCTTCTTTTTTTTTTTTTGAAAACTTCTCAATTTGATTCGACTGTCTTGTTGTCTTTTAATGTATTATATGTCGACGGGTGGGGTCCTTGGAGCGCTTTTGGGAGAGAACCTGCTGGACGTGCTTTGTGTGTGCCCTTTCTCTCTCACTGTGTGAGTAAAAGGGCCTTGGCAAAGCACGCAGAGAGAGAGAGAGAGAGAGAGGGTAGGAAAAGCGTAGGCGCACACAGACCCCACACCCCTATAATACCCCCTATCCACCCCACACCCACACCCTCACACACACACATAGAAGATTGCTTGCTGGGTTGAATTCGGCCACGAGTGAAAAAGATAGATGGGGGCCAAAGGAAGCAAAAGGGGGAAGGAAACGAGGGTGAATTTCGCAGACAGGCAAAAAAGGGGATGGAGAGAGAGAGAGAGAGAGAGAGACGAGAAAGAGAGAGTGGAAGGACCCTCAAAAAGAAAAACAACACAATGAAAAGAAAGCCTTCTCTCTCTCTCTCTCTCTCTCTCTCTTTCTCTTTTGTTTTGTATCAATTGCCTAAACTATCTGGTGTAAGAGCATTGCTGTATCTTTGTGTTAGTGGTTTAATTATTAGCCACTTGTTTACACCAGCAAACTAAAAAAAAATAAAAAAATAAAAGTATTTGAACACTCATAGATACAATTAGTAGAATTTAGATTAAATTTGATTAAATAAGAGAATATAAATTAATTTTTTCACTAATTTTGTAAAGACCTGGTTGGCCTCTTATTTTTTTTTTTTTTAACAATTTCCGATATAAAGATAAAAAAATGAAGTTGGCTGTAAAGTCACGTGGCTGAAAACGCCCTCCAATTGTTTTGACAACATAGAACAGAAGAGGTCTCATGCCAAGCGTAAGGGAGTGTGTTTTTGAACAAAATATCTCAAGAACGTAAGAGCTACTTTATTGAAAGTTAGGGACACCACGGCCACGAGGCTTTTGAACAATATTTATATAAATAATATAATATCCCTACCCACAGTAGCGTTCCTACGGGGGGGGGGGGGGGGCTTGTACATACATACATACATTTTTCCCATTTCATTTTTATATACCCGGTATAAAGATAGATAGAGTGTGTAGACCAAGATTGACAAATGAAACATTTTTGTTTTAAAGATTTTTGATCTCGATTCTCTCAGTGCACAGAAATGCATATGAAGAAATCTGGTAACTTGCGTACAAAGGGAGTACACCTCTGCCCCGGTTAGGCTGGAGATCGATTCCCGGGACGTTGGCCCACCAACAAATAAAACACACGCATTGTTGCATAGTGTTATAAGATGACGACTTGCAAAATATCTTTTCAAGAATATAATCTCAGCGTAACGCATGAACTCAAGAAGACATCGTTGTCCAAGACCAGTGGCCGAAACGTCAGCCTGGTACGGCATAATAAAAGAAATATACTTAACTACATTAGACTTGAAAATTATTTTTTGACTCAGCCACAATTTTGAAGCTATCGACCTCAAAATTTTTTTTTTTTTAATTAAAGCTATTTAAAATATCTACAACTTATAGAAGCCCTTTTTTTGATTTTCGAAAAAATGAATATTTTTTTAGAATAATCACATTAAATAAAAGATATTTTTAAAAAAATTCGCTCTATGGCTTGTAGATAATTAAATTAGTAGTCATTGTGTTGAATAATAATTAATTTTTTACCCGTAATTAATTAGCTGGAATCTTTCAAATTAAATGGAATAAATACCTATGGGAAAAACTAACGCCATCTCTTGCCGCCTAGAGTAACTCGGTACTGAATCGTCTTCTAACGGTTTTTCGAGACGGGCACCTTAAATGGATTCAGGGGACCTCAAAACGCATTTTGGCAGCTTCATTTTAATTTTGATTTTTTTTTTTTACGATTACATTAACTTTACATGCCCAACCTATGGTTGGTGGGCAAAGTTAAAAATGAAATAGGACTTAGGTTATTGTTTTTAAAAAAGAAACTTCGGGGTCGTCCACATGTTACGTAACGCCTTTTTTGACTATTTTTTAGTCCCCCGTCCCCCTGTCACAGTTAGTCAAACACAAACAAACCACCTTACAAATATTTTGTCACAAAATAGGACTACCTCCCACCCCCCCCCCCCCGACCCCCGAATTCTATACAAAATTCAAATCATTTTTTTTTTTTTTTTTTTTTTTTTTTTTCTTTAATAAATTTTCCCTCGTGACTCAAATAATCACTCGATTTTTCTCAGATGTGAAAATCATTCGACCTTTTTTTTAGCAAAAAATTTTATAAATTCAACTTTGAATTGTTATGTTAGAAAAAAAAACCGGGTCCCCGATTTCACAATTAATAACGTTTTGGCCAGACCCCCCCCTCCCCTAACGCGTTACGTAATATGTGGACGACCCCTTCATTTTAAAAAGTCTATATTTTTGAAGTGAATAAACATCTAGTAAGTTCATCTTAAATCTATTCAAATTTAATATATAAATGAATTTTATTCTAAAAATTAAATTTTTTTTTTTGAGCTTGCATATTATACATTTTTTGTTTTTATCGATCTTTAAATTTAAATCGAAATCAAATTTTTTTTTTTGGCTATAATAAGACGCCCTGCAGAGGGAGCTAAAGGTAACAGGAGGGTCGTTATTAATATAGCCTATGTGTGTGTGTGAATGTGTAGGTGAATATGCGTGCATGTATGTGTGTGCAGAGAGGGTGCACAGGGCAGCGAATCGATGCCCGCCTAGGACGAACCAGCCAACCAACCCTTAAAAGGGCAGGGGGCACCAAAAAAACACACACACTAACCTAACACACATATACGTATGTCGATAACTTTCTCCGCCTTTTGTTTATTAAATATCTCTGAGCACCAAAATTCCGATGAATATTTGATTAAGGTGCCCTTAAAGGTTATCTAATTACACGGGGGTTAGAGCAATATTCAATTTTTTTGAAATTTAATATCAACTTTTTTTTCAACTATTTTAATAAAATATCGAATACATCTAAAGAATAATTTGACTAATTCTGTAGTTTACGAAAATAATTGATATAAATATTATGCTAATTAGAGATGAAAAATGGTTTCTTAAAAAAAAAAACTAAATTTTTTGATCCCCCAGCAAATTAAATAATTATACTCACAACCAGGTCTATTCTCTAAGCAAAAACGTTAACTTTTAACATCTGTAAACAGTGTTAATTCATTTTAACACTTCCTTGCCTCAAATTGCTATTCTGTAAAGCAAAAAATTTACAGCCTAAGCGTTGACATTTAGTCAATAGTGTTAAAAATTAATGTTATGTCTAGTAGGGGTGCCTTTAATATTTTAACGCCTTATTTAATGCATAAAAATGGCGTCTTCTATGATTTTGACAGCTTTGAAATAAAAGAGGCATGTTAACGTCGCTGTTAAAACCTTGTTTAGAGCAGTTTTTTTTAATACACCTTTTAGCGATTCCTTTACAGGTTGAAAAATTCTTTACAATTTTACATTCTCTTACCTATAGTCTATAGTCTATATGTTTCCCGACATGGTCTGTCTCTGTGTGTTAAATTTTAAGAATGAAGGAATTCAGCTACGAGGTTGAAATTTTATATTTAAGTTAGACACCCAACTAGGGAATGAAAATAAGCTTTTGATCAAAATCGGCCAAAAAATACTAGTACTTTACTGATTTAGTTTTTCAGTTTTTTTCGATTTTTTCAAAATTCGCTTCAAAGATTTTAATTAAAATTCAAAAATAAATTATTTTTTAGGAGCTCTTTAAAATGTATTTTCTCATTTTGCCATTGAAATCTTTTGAAGCTAACTTTTACTCTTGTACTCGATAGGAAAGATAGGAGAAATGGTTGCCATGGTAACAAAATATAAATATTTTCCCATACTCATAAATTTCACAACTTGAAAATCGAATGTACCGTACTGTCAGAAACTAAATATATGTCGACACAAAAAATCCTGTGTGACAAGCACAGAACACAACTTTCGATTACCAAAAATAACAGAAAGCTGTCTGTTGTGCGACCAGTCACACCAGATTTTTTCATTTAGATATCAGACGCTATTGTTTCTAAATTTATACTTGAAAAAGGTCAGAGAATTCATTGGTGGCTGAAACTTTGTTTTTATACATATAAATAAAATCACCAGCAAAATCAAGAATTTTTATTTAATAACGTCAATGTGGGAAGTAAACTAATATTTAAAGTTTCGATCGTTGGCTCTCGTTTGAAAATTTTTGTAAATTAAAATAAAGTAGAACTTCACTTAACGACCACCTCTCATAACGAGTAATTCGCATAACGAGCAAAACAAATTGTAAAAGACTGACTCGTTTAACGAGCGAAACGTCGCGACGTTTCGTATAACGAGTACAAAACACTGATTTGGTCCAAAGACTATTGCCAGAAACAACACCGGAAAAAGTAAATAAGAGTAAAGGGAAGAGACTCAACTGGGAGATCTAATAGTAAAAAGATATTTGTTGATGTTACATTTGAAGTTTTCGAAAAAATAGATTATTAAAATTTTCCTTGTTTTATTCCCATTCCTTTTTGGCATATTATATGCTACAACGAGAAAGGAATAAAGCCTAAGAAAGGATAGAATTTTTCTTTGCAGAGAGATATAAAATAATAATAATCAAATATCATATAATTCCAAATGAAAATGCAAAATAATTCTCGAGCAATTCAAGATTTTATTATCGCAAGATAGAAAAGGGTAAGAAGCATTTTGAAACGAAATGAGAAATCTAATTACTATTTCACTTTGTTTTATCTTCATTTATATAAATTTTACTATCAATAAATTTATAGAATGGGAATAAATTTTGAAAAAATATAATTTTTGATTAATTTCTCTTATGATTTTTATCTTCTGGACTGATATTCTATATTTATAAAAATTTAAATTAACAAAAAAGTTGTACGAGATTTTAAAAATATATTAGAAAAATGAGCCAAGTGATTATTTTTTATTTGTTACGCATAAGTGAGTCAAGCGCCAAAAAATTATTATTATTATTTTTTTTTTTTTTAAACATTCACACTTTTTTCTCATTCACACTCACATTCACACACACATTCATACAGTCTTTTCGGCAACTTAGGCCATTTAAGACTTTGACGATAACCGTTGTAGAGAATATATCTATTGTGGGGTCAGGCATTTCTATTTAAGCCATCTGGTATCCAAATGGCTTAAATAAAATCATCGGACTGCCTGGGTCCGGAACCCGCGACGTTTGGTATAGGAGGAGGGCGCGCTACCTACTACCCGCCAAACCCGGGGGCGCCAAAAAATTAAAAATTGAGTTAAGCAGGGAATATTGTTTTAAATGCAATAATTAATAGTATTTTTTATGAAATATGTCCTAAAAAAATTTATATTTAATGTTACTTGCACAATTGACAAAAAAAAATTATATATAATCTAATCAAAACAAAAAACTTTAATGTTAATTTTCTCAAATCTCGGTAGCTGGCGCTTGACACACTAATGGGAAACAGGGTCCATTTAAACTTTCTATGTTCAGGTATATAATCTAAAAACAGACGTTAAAATTTAACATCATAAATTGGGTGTTAAAAAGTAAAGTAATAACATCAGTTTTTAAAAATGTTATACTCTAAACCAAGTTTTAACAGCGACGTTAACATTTTATTTTTTAGCACCAGGTGTTAACGACTCATCTAGATAGTTGTTTTCTGCTGCTAGTTCTTGCGTGTTTTTAGACCGGTCGCGAAGCCTTTCTCGGGGGGTCGCCGGCAAGAGGAAAAAGGCAAAATTCTACACTACAATAAAAAAATAATTTCAGTTGAAAAAGATGGGTTTGTTTATTTTTCACAAATTTGTCAAATCATTGGTACTATTTTTA
>JAKCPI010021145.1:0-11039 GCA_023213315.1 Euborellia annulipes
TAATATTATAGAAATAATTAATAAATTTTTAGAAATTAAATTAGAAAATAGATCACTTACAGAAGAAGAAACTAAATTATTAATAATAAATATCTAAACAACATTTAAATATTAAATTTATATTTAAAAAAAAAAAAAAAAAAAATAAATAAATAAATAAAATGAAATAAATAACAATAATGATTAAAAGAATTATATATGTATATATATAAATGGTAATTAAGTTTAACATCAATGGCCCTTGGTAGTAACGTTATAAAAATTTTTCAATGGAATTGCAGATCAGTTGGAGTTAATAAGGAGAATTAGAAAATAAAATTAAAAAAGATAACTTAGATATAATTCTTTTATCAGAGACCTGGCTAAAACCAAATGATTACTTTCGTATATCCGGATATAGGGTTTTCCGGCATGATAGAATAGAGAGAGGAGGAGGTACGGCAATCATAATTAAGAATCGATTCGACTTTACACCTATTAGAAATCTTAATAATAATAATATATTTGATGTAGAAGTCAGTAGGGAATTAAGTTGATGTTAAATAAAAAATATTATAAATTTACTACTTGTTTTTATTCTCCACCTAATCGAATCATAGATGACCAGTTTTGGCAATTCTTATTCCAAAACATTCAAGGTGAAATATTAATTGGCGGGAGATTTTAATGGCCATAACCCAGCATGGGGTTCGGTTAAAAGCAATCGAGCAGGGATATCAATTTTAAAAAAATATGGAAAAATATGACCTTATAATTTTAAATGATGGTTCCCCAACAATGGTTCCAAAACCTAATCAAATTCAATCCTCAATTGATCTCACATTTGCTACCCCCAGTCTGGCCGCAAAAATTAACTGGGAGGTTGATGATCAGCATCTTGGAAGTGATCATCTTCCTATTAGTGTACTTATCACGCTAGATAATCAAATATATAAGCAAGGTAATATTGCGAATAATAAATGGAAAATAAAAGAGGCTGACTGGAATAAATATCAGGATAGTATGTCCGGAATTTCATCCAGTAAAAGTGATAATCTAATATCAAGATATAATGACTTTGTTGACACAGTAAATAAAGCCGCAAATGAAGCCATTCCGCAGAAAAAACCTCTCACATCAGTAAAGGCTTCTCTCTCCTCGTTGGTGGGATTCCGAATGTACAGAATTAATCAGGGAGAAAAAGAGAGCATTTCTAAATTATAAAAAAAATATAAATATGAATACCTACAGGCACTTTATAAATTTATCAAACAAGATTAAAAACATTTTTAAAAAAAAGAAGAATCTTTGCTGGAAAAAATTTTGTGACTCTTTCACCAAGAACACACCATTCACAGATATGGAGTAATATTAAAAAGATAAAGTGCTCAACGACTGAACACAGTAAGATATCATCAAGCGCAATTTTAGGGTTTTTAGATATTTTGGCCCCCTCGACATGCACCAATGAAGTAGTCCCCTTTGAAGAAACTACACAAGAGCAAGATCACTTCTTAAACAAGAAATTCTCTATGGAAGAGCTTTCGCTAGCGTTGAAGTCAAAAAGTGATTCAAGTCCTGGATATGATGGTATTTATTATTCCATGATCAAGCAACTCCCCCAGTGTGCGAAAGTGTTTTTATTAAAGTTATATAATGATATTTTCTTAAGTGGAATAGTCCCTAAACCGTGGTCCACCCAAATAGTAGTGCCTATCCTCAAGCCGAAAAAAGATGCAGAATCACCAAAGTCCTATCGTCCCATAGCATTGTCATCGTGCATAGAAAAAATATTTGAGTTATTAATAAAAAATAGACTCGAGTGGTGGTTGGAAACTCAAGACTTAATGAAGAACACTCAAAATGGTTTTAGAAAATATCACTCCACTTACGATAACTTAGTAATCCTAACGAATGATATTTATAAAACTTTTGTAAAGCGGGAATATCTAACGGCAATATTTTTGGATGTATCTGACGCTTATAATAATGTGTTAATTGATAAATTGGGATGGGAAATGAAAAAGATAGGTATTCCCGCTAGAGTAATTAACATTTTGTTACATTTATATTCTAGTAGAACAATTTATATTAGATATAGAGGGGAATTAATAGGACCAAGATTAGTCTCTAGAGGGCTGCCTCAAGGGGCAATTTTGTCTCCGATCCTGTATAATATATATACTAGAAATATAGAGAAAATGGCTGGTCCCCTAATGAATATTGTTCAATATGCCGATGATATTTGCTTATATATCTCATCTCCTTCTGCCGAAAATAATAATAGGCTTTTATTGGGTAGTTTGAATAGAATATCAAATTTACTTCAAAATTATGGACTGCAACTATCAGCGGAAAAATCGAAAGGGGTTGTATTCTCAAGAAAATACATCCAGCCAAATTCTCAATATATTAGGACTGATTTTGGTTCTATCGATTTTGTGAAAGAATTTAAATTTTTAGGATTAGTTCTGGATAGCAGGTTAACATGGGAATCACATGTGAATACTATTATTAAGAAATGTGAATCTGGCATTAATATTTTAAGAATGATCATGGGTTCTTGGTGGGGAGCTAATCCTTCGATTGGACTCAATATTTACAGAGCTCTTATAAGATCGGTTATAGATTATGGTTCTTTAATATATGGAAATGCAAGTAAAGCCCACTTAGACAAATTAGATAGACTCCAATTTAAGGCCATTCGGCAGGTTTTAGGGGCATTGAGGACCTCTCCAACCAACGCTCTTATAGCGGAGGCTGGAGAAATATCTCTACCAATTAGGAGACATTTTCTAGGATCAAAATTCATCTTGAAAATAATTGCTATTTCTAAAAATTATACCCGCCAAAAAATAGCTGAATATACGGATTTAATGGGGAACTATTCTAAATGTCCACTAATTATTAGAATTTATAAAGAAATGACACTAAAATATAAAAACATTCTTATGTCGTCCCGAACCCCAATTTTTAGCTTTAAGTTCGATATCAGCCTGTTGGATATCAATTCAATTGCGACACCAAAATTTTTCAAAAATAATCCTCCCCTGAATAAGATAATATTTAATGACTTTGTTAAAACCCGTTATCCAAATTCTCTAATAATTTATACTGATGGATCGAAAGACCACTTGAACAATACGGGCTGTGCATTCTGTATCCCTGAATTGGATCATCAAGAGAAAATCAAATTGTCAGACATGTCATCTGTTTATACGGCAGAATCTTTTGCCGTGATTAAAGCCTTAGAATATTCGATAAACAATATTAGACATGACAAAATATTAATTTGCACCGACTCGCAAAGTCTTATAAAAGCTCTTCAATCCCCACCATATGACAAAATAGGCATTCTGGGGTTAAATATATTGCAGTTACTGCATATATTAAAGCTCAGAAACAAAGTAGTTGAGTTAGTTTGGATCCCAGGTCACTCTGGGATTCCGGGCAATGAAAAGGTGGATATTTTGGCTAAAGAAGCGGCGAGATCTAATGATATAAAATATAATTTTGTATCATGGTCTGATGCTTGCATCGCCCTTCGGGAGAATGCTAAAAATCAGTGGAAACGAGACTTACAAATCTCGTTTCAAAATAAAGGCAGATATTATTTTAATATTAATAAAAAAGTTAGTACTACTCCATGGTTCCTCAACAAACAGCTCTCCCGAAGAGTGATAACCACTATAACGAGGTTGAGAATGAATCATGTATTGGTTCCTTCATATTTACATAGATTTGGGATGATAGAATCCCCAAACTGCAGCTGTGGAGAGGGTGAGGCAGATTCGTCTCATGTTCTCCTAGGCTGCGAATTAAACAAAGACATTATAGACGAAATGTACAATGAAATCAAAGACTGGTGCCCGCTTCCGATAAATTTAGAATCCTTGTTGAACTTTAGTAAAGAAGAGGATAAAAAGATAAGGGTTTTAAAAAAAATAATTAGATCAATTCAACAAAAATTTTATTGAAGGAAAAAAAAAAAAAAAAAAATCCTTACACTTAGTAAAAGATGACACAGTCATGATTAAATTTGAATGTATAACAATTGTTATTTAAAGATTACCCTGATATTATTGGTGTGTGCATGTGTATAGGTGTAAATTGGCTTGAGTGTGAAGAGATATAATGTATTTATTGTATATATATATATAAAACATATTGTGAACAGTTGATAAAAATTGTACTGGCTGAAGGGGTCCCTGAGACCTAGTGGCCATTCAAACACAAATAAAAAAAAAAAAAAAAATTTACAAATATCGAGTATCGTTTAAATGGCCTAAGTTGCCGAAAAGACTGTGAGAGTGTGAGTGTGAATGAGGAAAAAGTGTGAATGTTCCTTGGGAGGTAGGCAACCAGAAGCGCAAACGGATGCAAGGATAGGGGGAGAAAAAGAAACCCCTTCCCCTTCACTCCCACGCCTGTGTGCCCACATATTTCACTTTCTCGTATTTCAATTAGGTAAGAATTAGTAGGCGGGGCTTTTACGTTCTACTCCCTTTGCATATTTCTCTTTCTAGTGTATTCAAAGGAGTTAAGCCCCTCCTAGCTTCTCTTTCGTTTCACATCCCTTACACTTCTGGTTGCCTAACTCCTAGGCGTTCTCTTGATTAAACAACAGATGACGCTTTCTAATTGGCCCATCTATTAATTTGTGTAATAATAATTGGCACTTTTTGATGATAGCCAAAAGAAATTGGATTAAGTGAAAAAAATGATAGACCTATTAAAATATTTTGCATTATATAGGCCTGCCTATATAAAAAATAATTGGAATTTTTAAAATGTATTAAATAATTTTAACTTGCCTCCGTCGATTTTATTATTATTATCTTATACACATAAGCTCAAGCTGGATAAACGAGAAATAAAAAATATTTTATTGACATTATTGACAATAATATATTAATTAAATTTCAATTTAAATATTTAATAATGAAAATTGAATAATTAGTAATTTATTTATTTTTGTTTTGTTTATTATAATTGTTAAAATTAAATTTTCTGTTAGTGAATGGCTTAAAGACCAAAGTGGTTAGCTTAGTTAAATAAAATCGTACTGTACCCTGAGAATTAAAGAGGATTTTCGGTTTAAATCTAGATCTCCCCCTTGAACCCTAAAAAAAGGGCTTGCGAATTTCAAACCCCGTTCGTTGGTGTTACTTTATAAATATTTCATTGCTTTATTGCTACTTTGGAGGCCATTTGGCTCATCGTTTCCAATAAATTTTTTGAAGGATCAAATATTTATAGCCGTTTAAAGAGCATGCTTTTTTTTTTTATTTATTTAATTGAAAAAAAAAAAAAAAAAGGTTTGTACTACTTCATAAACAAACAGCTTATCTGGATCATATTTAAATCCTTGCACACAAATAAACATTTCAATTATTATTTATATTAATTTAAATTAAATATTAAAATGTTTATATTCCCTTTTTTTTTTGTTTGTTTAACTTTTCATCAAGATTCGAAATATTTATAAACCAATCGATGATTTTTTTTTCCCTTTCATGAAAATGCACATTGTTTAAAGTTTTCATGGAAGCAGTTGTCAGAAAATTTATGTTTTGGGATGTAGAAGCCACGGCCAATTGAATCATCTCAATGCAGATTGAATACGACATTATTGGTGTTAAAAAGTTTATTAATAAATAATTCGCTCTCGTGCAACTGATTAATAATTAAGCAACTAAAAATGTCAGATGGCTTAAATAGAAATGCCTGAACCCCCAATATATATATTAATTACAACTGTTATCGTCTAAAGTCTTAAATGGCCTGAGCTGCCGAAAAGACCGTGTGAATGTGAGTGTGAGTGTGAATAAGAAAAAGTGTGAATGTTTTTATAAAAAAAAAAAAAAAATGTGTTAAATATTTGTTTAGCGGTCCTGGAGATGGTAGTTTGGAGCTGAAATAGATCGAAATAAATGTTATTATTTATTTTTTATCCTTCTCTCAATTATTTATCTAATAATTTAGATTTTGCCGTCCATCTTTAATAAAAAATTAATAATAAATTGTATCTAAAATAAATTTTATAAATTAGAAGTCTTTATTAGAAATTAAAAATCACACTAAAAACTCAAATTTTACGATCATTTATTTCTGAAAATCAAAAAGTTATTGTTGTGTTGGTATGCATGATTGCACGAAAATTGTGACTAATTTAACTATACTTATTTCTAACAATGCTTGATTAATTTAATTTATAAATAATTAAATATTCCCTTTTATCTAAAATGAATAAATAGTTTTTTTATTAAATAAAAAAAAATTTAATTTAAATTAAAATTTATTTTTCTTCCAGAGTTTCCGGGAGAAAGTGAAAGAGAATAGAGGGGGTGGGAGGGGGGGGGAGCGTTTCTCTCTCTTTAATGACTTTCTTTAATTAATGAACCAATTCTCTTCTTTTTTTTTTTTTATTTTATTTTATATCCTAATGAAGTTTCCTTTTCCCGGTTGGTGTCATTTTTGCCAAAGACCTAACCTCTCTGTGCTTTATCATTAAATATCAAATTAACCTCTTCACTCAACTTTGTTTTTCAACTACAGAGTATGAGAAGGGATTTTATTTTTTTTAACTTGCCGACCAACTGAAAGCTGGTCTAAATGTTGTTTTTCCTCATAATAGTGCCTACTACATACCTTCTATATAAGAGAACAATACACTTAATTAATAATATTACATTATTTATAAATAAATTAAATTAATTACGCATTGTATTGTTAGAAACAAATATAGTTAAATTAGTCTCAATTTGCGTGCAATCATGCATACCACCAACACAACAATAATTTTTTGATTTTCAAAAATCAATCATCGTAAAATTTGAGTTTTTATGATTTTTTAATTTCTAATAAATGATTAAATTATTCTAGATACAAGCGTTTATTTATTATTAATTTCTAAAGATGGACGCTAAATTAGTAGATAATTAATTGAGGATTTCTCTCGTTTTCCGGCATTTATTTTATTTTTGAATCATAACTGCATATTTTAAAAATATTTTGTCTTATTTTTTTTTATATTCTAATCATAGATTTATACTTAAGGAAAGGAGAAATGCAGCCATGAGAAATAAATTCTTATTTTAGCCGACGTTTCGGACGCCAATTGCGTACTTCTTCAGGACTAAAAGTGGGTAAGAACCCGAATTAGAAGAAAGTAAAATGGATCGCTGTTCCGATCGGAAAATCCGATCCAGTTTCTAATAAAATTGAACCCAATAAAATGGGGAGATGATATTTTGGAACAGACTTCGACATATACTTACCTCGGTGTCAAATTTTCCTCTTCGGGTAAATTTGGACTCGCGGCGGAGGCGGCTGTGTCGAGGGCCAGACTGGCACTGGGAAGAGTGTTTGAGATTCTGACAAGAAGTAAAAACCCAAGCTGGGAGTGTTCAAGGAGACTATATGATTCGGTAGTGGCTGCAACACTGCTATACGGTTCGGAAGTCTGGGGTCCGGGATACTTGGACTTGATCGAAAAGGTTAATGTTGAATACATTAAAAGATATTTTGGATGGCCAAGGAACACTCCTGGTCATTTTGTCCGAGCCGAGGCGAACCGTGACCATATTAGCGTCCAAGTTTTTGAGAAAATGATTAGGTGGTGGATGAAACTACTAGAGATGCCCGACTCCAGAATCCCGAAATTATGTTTTACCAGGATGAAACAACTTGAAATGAATAAGAACAACAAACATAATGTGAGCTGGGTCTCTCATCTTAAAGACATGCTCCGGACAATAGGACAGGAAAGTTTATTGATGGAAGAATCACCAAGAAGAATAAGAGAAGTAGGCTCCCAACTTGTTGAAGCGTGGCGAAGAGCAAGGAGAGAGGAAGACATGAGCCGAATATCGAATTCTAAATATAATCCTATATACCGGAGGATTATGCCTGTAGCAGATGCTGAATCTTACCTGTATCTTAGGAGCAGCCTGGATAAGACGAGAGTTATAAGTCAGATGAGGATATCAGGTTCGCGAATGGTTTCTTTCTGGACTGGGGGTAGCGGTTACAGAATTGACCCAAACGTTATATGTACAATGTGCAACCTATTTGAAGAGGAGTCCTTGCCTCACATCCTCCTCAGGTGTCCAATTTATGGGAACATAAGAAGGCAATACTTGGCCAACTACATGCGGGACATCTCTGAGGGTGAAAATTTCCTTAATTTACTAACAATAAAAGACATTGAAAAACTTAATAACATTTATTTTTTTATAAAAAGTGCTCTTAAAACTAGAACATTTGTTTTGGAATTGTCCGAAGATTTAAATTAATAATTGTGTATACATTATTGAGTATTTATTTAATTTATTTGTATATTTTTTAGTTATTTATTTTTTTGTAACCACTCAACTCCATTTGTAAAACAAACAATGTTGAACAAATAAATTTTTCAATTTCAATTTCAATTTCAATTTCAATTTCTAATAAAATTGCCGAATTCGGAAATCCTGGATCAAATCGGATCTTCGGATCACAATTCTGCCCCGCCCTGGTACGAGTGTTTTCTTATGTGTTAGAAAATATTGAAAACAGCATCTTTCTCTATATGGGGAAAGCTCTGTTGGTTGCTTTTTCTCCAAACTTAACCACCTTTGGCCCTGAAGAAGGCGTCCGAAACGTAGGCCAAAATTTCTTCTGGCTGCATCATATCTCCCTTTTTTTTAAGAATAATACACAAGTCCATAATTCACTTTTAAATAGATTTATATTTAAAAAAAAAAGAAGAAACAGCACGAGAAAATTAGTTGATTAGAGAATTCTGAAGGCTTACTCGCTTAATTTGCAGATGGTAGAGCAAGAAATAATAATTCGAAGAATTTTATCGAGGATATTTATTGTGCTAGACGACTGATATTGCAATTATTCAGTTTCGGTCAAGGTTGACCATCATCAGGCCTGTGAACATACACGTGAATGAATGCAAGAGTCTTAAAAACAGTAACTATTGTCAATTAGTCAAAAATTGAAAACATTTTACAAAGCTTATTACAAAGAAAATACATGATTTTAAGATTGAAATTAAGATGAAGAATTTTAATTAATCTTGTTTGCCTTAAGAAACTGATTTCCAATAAAATCAGCCCTTCTATTAATTAAAATTCTTCTCGTTAGATTATTTAGACTGAAGCCATCTACATCACTCATTGATCTATGCGATTTCCAAAGCGACACATGCGTTTATAATTTTCCATCAAGAGGTATCCATTTTGATTGAAATTAAAATTTTCAGCTTTCAATGCATTTTATAAATGGGAAATTGAGATTATTGAAGATTTTTATATCCTTGACGTCTTCCTTTTTTAGGAAATATTATCTTAATTGATTTTTAGCATTCTACGTCTCATTTGAATGCTGAACGCACACCTTACTCTTTGTTGCTTGAAATTGCGAATTTTTTGTAAAATTGTCTTCCACGTTGCCTATAAATAAAATAAAATTGGCTTTTGGATGTATATATATATATACACTGTTTTCAAAAAAGGAAACATGAAAATATTGGTAAATATAAATCAATAATATAGTGCAAATAAGAAAGTTTTAATTTAGTTTAAATTCTCCATTACAATAACTTACAGCTGTGATAGATAATGTCTAATCTTAATTTCAATCTTAGAATAGAGATGATCATGTATTTTCTTTGTAATAAGCTTTGTAAAATGTTTTCAATTGACTAATTGACAATAGTTACTGTTTTTAAGACTCTTGCATTCATTCACGTGTATGTTCACAGGCCTGGTCAACCTTGACCGAAACTGAATAATTGCAATATCAGTCGTCTAGCACAATAAATATCCTCGATAAAATTCTTCGAATTATTATTTCTTGCTCTACCATCTGCAAATTAAGCGAGTAAGCCTTCAGAATTCTCCAATCAAGATTTATATTTAACAAGGCCAAACACCCAGGGCCTCCAGTCTATCCGAGTGCTTCCCTTTGCCCGAGGTCATCGGGTTCGTTTGCCTGGTTCAAAACAAAATATCGTTTTTAATAAACTTATAATAATGGTTGAGATTTAGACCCCGAAACGTTGTTATAATGATTTATTTAATCTGACGTCATATTTATTTATTTTCATAAAATCCTTGAGTTTTTACTTTTCCTAAGATGGCGAATGCCTTAGAGCAGGAGATTTGTCTTTTGTTAAATGATCCAGTTTCTCTCTCTCTTGGAATATTTCTTCTTTTTCTTGATGGATAATTTGATTATTGCAAATCGAGAGTATTTTTCCTCTCTCTCTCTCTCTCTCCACGCCATTAAATAATGATCCTAGAGGACAACTGAGTGAGTGAATGACTTGGCAAAGCTTCACCAAATAGACAACATCAATAGAGAGAGAAAAAAAAAAAAAAAGAATAACGAAGAGATATATTTATTTGTTGAAATATCACTAACCAAGGGTTGGCTGGCCCTGGCTTCTCTAGAAAGATAGATAAATCAACTCAAATATTCATTCACATTGTCGACGTCATCGGGGAGGGGATTTTTTTTTTTTTTTTTACTTTCTCTTACCTTTATATATATGTTAATATATATAGAGAGAAAGTATTGGATTCGATGTCAAAAATTCGATGTCGAGATTTTGATGGATATACACATTTGAATCCAAAAAAGTGGCACGGTCTGTCTGTGTGTGTGTGAACAAAATAACTCAAGAACGAAAAGAGCTAGGAGGTTGAAATTTTATATTTAAGTTAGCCACCCCCATGGGACGTGACACGAAGCTTTTGAACAAAATCGACCTAAGAGTACTAGTACTCTACTGATGCACTTTTTCAGTTTTTTTTCGATTTTCTCTAAATTCGCTCCAACGATTTTTTTTGATTAAAATTCATAAATCAATTATTTTTTATATCATCTTTAAAATGTATATTCTCATTTTTGCTATTGAAATCTTTTGAAGACCACTTTACTCTTGTATTTCAAAGGAAAGATAGGAGAAAATGGTTGCCAAATATAAATATTTACCCATGTTTATAAATTTTACATCTTGAATTCTAATATATCGGAGGAAACTAAACATATGTCAACCCAAA
>JAKCPI010021147.1:0-24218 GCA_023213315.1 Euborellia annulipes
TCAGTGGTTCCCAACCTGGGGGCGATAAATAAGTGAGGGGCGATTGGGGGGCGATGAGTATTCAAAGGGAGAAAAATTATTAGTTTACTAAAATTTAAAAAAAATCAAAATCAAAGAGAAAAATCTCCTATTTACAGGATGGTCAGGAAAGAAGAGGACAAAATATTATCATAAAAATAAAATAGTCTGAAGATAATTCCAATCTAGAATTGAAACTTCACTTTTAGCTCAATTTCAATTAAAAAAAATCATTTTCTTGAATTTTTTTTTTTCATGGGGCCCGGGCCCTTTAAGCTCAAATCAAGTTTGATTTTTTTCATGACTCAGGATAGCTAAAAACGCAGATTTCAGTGGCTAATTTTCAGAAAAATTTTCTAAACCCCCAGATTCCCCCGGAAATCCTCTGTCCAGATCTGGCCTCGATAAAATTAAAACTTTGTAACTCTTTGTTTAGGAAATTTTTGAAAAAATTTTATATAACTTAAAATAAATATTGTAAGCTATGTATAACTATTTCAAAAGTTGTGTCAAAAAGTGTGTAAAAAAGTGTTGGCATGAAGGCCACAATAGCCTTTTACATACTAAAAAAAACTTTGTTTTTTTTGGATGGGGGGGGGCGTATTACTAAGTAGCCCTGGGGCCTGTCAAGTCTGTCTGCGGCCCTGTATATAGGCCTACGGTAATAAAATTGTTTAAAATAATAAAACTGCTTTATTATTTACACTTTACTTCAATTAAAATTAGGCATACAATGAAAATGTAAAGGGGGGCGATAGGTGTTAGTCAACCTCCAGAAAGGGGCGATGGGTCAAAAAAAGGTTGGGAACCACTGTTCTAGATGGATGGACGAACAATATTGATAATAATAATTTCCCCGATATAATAACATCAATTTCCTAAAGCAATATTGCACTAGTCAAGAACACTCAAGAAAATCGATTTTGAAGACTATCAAGATTTTCGGAGTTCTATAAGTTTGGAAAATTTTATTTATATGTCAACAGTGTCTGGTAGACGAGAGAGTAAGCGCAACAGCCGCTTACAGATGTTAAAAGCTAACGTTTTTGCTTAGAGAATGAAGCTTATTGGCAAGAAATAAGTAATAATATGTTAATTATTTCTAATGATATTGTTAAAATGGTAGATTTATTAAATTTTGGATTTTTTTCTTATGTCCAATCGAATATACATAATAGGTTTTCAAAGATTTCATTCAAATATTTAAAATCAAACCCACTATCCCTCTCTCCTCTCTCTCTCTCTCTCTTATCCACTTTGCTTTTTTTTGCCCTTCGCCGATTTCTTTCAAATTCGTTTTCATCCCCTATATAATCCTCCTGGCCTAGTTTACTTTTCTGGAAGAAGTCAACTTCAAAGAAGGAAGAGGAAAAAAAAATCCGATATTCTACATTCAAAAGAATTTTATCTTCAAACCACCCGATGGCCCTAAAAAGCTGTTTAAATTTAATATAAAAGATTTAAATCACCTGGAGGGTTGTTAACTATACTGCGGCCGTTCTCGGAATTATTGAGAGGAAAGCAAGACAAATAAGGGTTGAAATTTACAAGAGGATTAAAATTGAAATTATAATCATTTTTGTGAAAATTAAACCGAGCGTAATATTTTCCTAGGTTCTATCATCTTTAAATTAATTTAAGAGAAATGTATCTTTTTAATAAATAAATAGTAGCCTATATGTATAGTCAAATATCTACGTATAAACATAGAATGTGTTTTATCTTCATGATTCAATGTGCCAGTATGTTTCATAAGCGTAATTAATTATACATATACAATGCAAATGGCTTACCGATATTCATGTAATATTCTACGGTCACAAAAACTATTGAATTTAATCCTTCTTTTATAAACGATTAAAATCAAATAAATGATTCCGGACGATTTTATAATTATTTAAAAAAACCAACAGACGGACAAATAGATAATTTCAAAAATACTTTATTTTTGAATTTCTGGGGGCTCTTTTCGATTTTATACCTACAACCAATCCGATGCAGATCTACCTGACCCCACTAAAAAATTCAATTCTACTTATCAATAGTAGGGGAGAGGGCGGGACATTGGGACACGAGGCACATTGGGACAATCGAATTTTAGCGCTACTAAATGTAAAGTTAGATTGTACTCTTTGGACCATTAGGGGTGCATTAAGTGCCCATTTTATTATAGAAAAATTTTAACAGCGTCAAGCTACGCCATAGCTAGTTACACGTTGCTACATCATATTTGTCCTTCGTTGTAAAAAAATCGGAAATCGTTTGAGGTCGATTATTTTTCATATGAACGTTTGAATAAAGACAGTTGAAATATTAGAGATAAGTGTACTTGTTTATTCTTACTATTTCGGTACATGCAGATGTAATTGTTTATTTTAGCTATTTGTATAGCCCCTCATTTTGTTTATAAACATGATTGAGGTAGATTGGGACATCTAGCGAGAGGCACATGTGGACACTAATAAATAAGAAATTATATATAATATTTAAGATATTATATTGTGGACAGGGCCGCAGACAGACTTGATGAGCCCCGGGGCTACTTACCAAAATATACCAAACTAATGTGGTGCTTTATTTGAAACCTCTCGCGTATTAATCTAATTTCAAAAGACTTTCCGATGAGCTAGAGGTGGGAAATTTGATATTTAAGGGTCATTTTTGATGACGCTAATCATCAGTTGGGTTTTACCAAAATATACCAAACTAATGTGGTGCCTTATTTGATGCCTCACGCTTTCTTAATACTCTATAATAATAAAAAAAGACTAAAAAGATTAAAATAAAAATATACGGTAATAAAAAAAACGTTTTAAAAAAAAATGCTTTTATTTAAATCGAACTAAAAAAGAGATAAATAATTTAATTGTTCTTGTTAAAATTGTTGAATATTTATAACTTAAAATAATCTCTCAGCTCATTAATAGCTTAAGGAATTGTCTATAGCCTCGGAATAACTTCGAAGCGCCCCACGCTTTTATTTCAAGTTATAAATATTCAACAATTTTAACAAGAACAATTGAATTAAATTATTTATCTCTTTTTGATTCGATTAATAAAGCATTTTTTTTGAAACGTTTTTTTTTTATTACCGTCATATTTTTATTAGCTTATCCTGAGTCGTGAAAAAAGATTGATTTGAGATTAAAAAAGGCCCGGCCCCCCTGAGGAAAAAAAAATTCAAGAAAAATATATTCTTTAATTACGATATTAATAAAATGATTTTTTTAGCATCGAAAGCAATGTAATCCCAATTCATATTTAAGTGATAGAGCACCTTGCAGTTACGAAAAGCTGCATACTCTTGGCGGGCCTTTCAATATCTAGTGAAGAATCAACAGATTTAGATTTTCTTGCCCAAGACGACAAAAAGGAAGCTTGTTGTTCATTGTTATGAAAAAATAATAATAATATAAAATGCGAATCAATTTGAGATAAAACATATTTTTACTGTTTTTCCCCTTCATTGGGCATATTTCGTCATTTCTTATTGTATTAATGCATGCATATTTTAAGGATTGTGCATGAACGTCCCACATCAGGGCTCTAGCAATTATATTGAAATATATAAGATTATTTTGCAGGTTAGTTTATCTCTCTTAAATATATAACATCTATAAAATAAAAATATAATAAAAACCAGTATTTCCGGTAATTTTCTTTACGATTTTATCATATGAATATGATTAAAAAAAAAAAAGTGAAAGTAAAACATCCAACCTCATTGACATAACTTAAAAATTCTCCTGTCACTCCCTTAATTAAATCGCCTACACATTCATTGATTAGTCAATTTTTCTCAAGCTCTTATTTTTGTGAGTTGAGAGAAAAAGAGAGAGAGAGCCTAGTAACATGCCAAGGTCAGATTGAGAGAGAGAGAGAGCTCTCCTCAGGCTTCCTCAAAACGTCCCACGTTATTGATTCCTGCGCCATTGTTGGCAGTATTGATTTTTGGCCGCCCCGAGCGGCTTGCTCATTATTTCGAAATGCATTCCAGATACGTATAAACTACAGTATGTTTAAAGCAGAACACACTAAATAAAGAGAAAAAATAGAAATATTTAAATTTTAAGAAAATTGTAATGGTATTAAAGGTAGAAAAAAAATTAAATCATTAATTTGTTCAGTATAAATACATTATTATGTAGACCTATATATGGACCCTGTTATGCATTAGTGTGTCAAGGGCCAAAAAATTTAAAATTGAGTTAAGCACGGAATATTGTTTCAAATGCTATAATTAATAGTATTTTTTATGAAATATGTCCTAAAAAAATATATATTTAATGTTATTAATCACTTGCAGAATTGACAAAAAAATTATATATAATCCAATGAAAACAAAAAACTTTAATGTTAATTTTCTCAAAACTCGTTAACTGGCGCTTGGTACGGTAATGCGTAACAGTGTCCATATAAAGATGGTTTTATTATTGAAAATACAAAAATTGTAATATGTATTTGAAATATGTCTTCTATTTTTACTTTCTCTTACCTATATACAGTATGTATAGACCAGCGTTTCCCAAACTTTTTTGACCGCGGCCCGGTACGAGGTTTTAAAATTTTTCCACCTTATGAAAATAAAAATTATTTATTTACAAAACAAATTTTATTTTTTAATTAAAATCAAGTATAAATACCCACATTGCCATTATTCTTAGTGATTAAGGAGCTCAATGAAGAAGGGCAGCCAGCATAAATAAAAACTTTTATGTTATATCAACGACGTTTTGGGAGGCGACGCTCAATTGCGACATGCGATATTTCGTCCTGAAGATGGGAGCGACGAGCTCCCGAAACGTCGATGAAATAATATAAAAGTTTTTATTTATGCTGGCTGCCTTTCCTCATTGAGCTCCTTAATCAATCATCACCACAGCCATTTCTATTCTTCATTGAACCGACCAATATTCTTAGTGTTTAACTCAGAGTTTACCAACCATTTGAAGTTCACGGCACCCCACTGGTGCATTGGAAATAACATTACACACTAAGGGGCACCCTTCCATGAATTAAAAAAAGTAAGTTTAATATGTAAATTTATTGCTTTGTTTTAAAATTTTTTTTCGCGAACGGGCAAAATTTTTCTACCACCCGGTACCGGGTCGCGACCCACACTTTGGGAAACGCTGGTATAGACTATATATAGATAGGAAGTATTGGTTTCATATAAAAAAATTCGATTTTGATGGATATACACGCCCTGAGATCAAAAAATTGGTTTCTGCAACATATTCTGTCTGTCTGTAAACAAAATATCTCAAGAATGAAAAGAGCTACGCGGTTGAAATTATATATTTAAGTTAGGTACCCCTCTGGGACGTAACACGAAGCTTTTGAACAAAATTAGCGAAAGAGTACTAGTACTTTACTGATGCATCTTTTGGGTTTTTTTGAATTTTCTCAAAATTTGCCCCAACCATTTTGATTAAATCATTTATTTTTTAGATGCTCTTTGAAATGTATATTCTCATTTTGCCCTTGAAATCTTTTTGAAGCGCACTTTACTCTTGTACTTCAGAGGAAAGTTAGGAGAAATGATTGCCATGGTAACAAAATATAAATATTTTCCCATGTTTATAAATTTTACATCTTGAATTCTAATATATCGGAAAGTAAATATGTAGGCACAAATAATCTAGTGTGACAAGCACGGAACACAACCAAAGGTAAGAATAAGTTGTGTGCTGTGCGACCAGTCAGACCAGATATTTTCTAAAGTATTATTTCTATATTCTTAAATATATCAAACTTAAATGGATTTCTTGATAATTAATCAGGGGCGTATTAAATTTTTTTGGGGGCGGGAAAAAAATTTTTTTAAAAATTTTTTTTATAAATTTTTTTTCTAAATTTTTGTTATTTTTTTTTAAAACCCCAAAAAATTTGGTTTTTTTGGGGGGGGGGCCCCCCCCCCCTAATTAATGGCAGTTATGGAATAATAAATTTATCTTAAGTAATCCTAAATTAAAATTGATTATATATTACTTTAAATATTTAAAAACATTTTATTTCTTAGAAAAAAAAATGAATAAATAATCATTTTATTTCTTAAACTGAGTATAATCAATAGATCGAAATATTAATACTATCAGTATCAGTAGGTTTGGAATCAATTGTTTAATTATGAGAAGAAACTTATGGAATTTAGAAAAAAAAGCAGAATTTTTCAGACATTTTTTCTCTGCCCTTGCTATTCGTAAACAAGTTTCAAATACAAATTAGGTCTTTTGTTTTTTCAAGTTGAAATGAAGTCAACTTTAAAAATTCAATTCACGTTATTGGAAAAAAAAAATCTTCCAATGAATTTTAGTTGAGCAACTTTTTAGTCACGCAACTGTTTAGTCTTCAATACACGCCTAAATTTTATTATTTTTACTTTTTTTTTTTTTTTTTATTAAAAACAAAAGAACAAGAACTTGGAAAAAAATTCGTATTTAAACTTCATTTGCTTGGAGCTATTCAATCTTGCTAGTTATTTTTAAATTGATCTTTTATTCGTTTTAAAAATTGAATAGGATCATAAAGGTAAGTTTTTATATGATTACGTTTTTTTTTTTTTTTTTTTTTTTTTTTACATATTTAATGACGTAAGGCTATTGTAATAGTTTTGATATTCTCATCCAGAAAGTTATAAAAAAAAATCTGGTGTGACTGGCGCACAGCACACAACTTTCTCTTACCTTCGGTAATCGAAAGTTGTGTACTGTGCTTGTCACACCAGATTTTTTGTGTCGACATGTATTTAGTTCCCGGCAGTAGGGGACATTTGAATTCAGATGTAAAATTTATAAGTATGGGAAAATATTTATATTTTGTAACCATGACAACCATTTCTCCTATCTTTCCTATGAAGCGCAAGAGTAAAGTGTGCTTCAAACAATTTTGAGGGCAAAACGAGAATATACATTTGAAAGAGCATCTAAAAAATAATTGATTTTTGAATTTTAATCAAAATCGTTAGAGCGAATTTTGAGAAAATCGAAAAAAACTGAAAAAGTACATCAGTAAAGTACTAGTACTCTTTGGCCGATTTTGATTAAAAGCTTATTTTTCCGGTCCCGAGGGGTGTTTAACTTAAATATAAAATTTCAGCCTCATAGCTCAATTCCTTCATGCTTAAAATTGAACACACACACACCCACCACCCACCCACCCACAGACAGACCATGTCGCGAAAACCACTTTTTTGGATTCAGGGGACCTCAAAACGTGAAGATCCATCAAAATCTCGACATCGAATTTTTGACATGAATCCAATACTTTCTCTCTATATATATATTACATATGTACATAGGTAAGAGAAAGTAAAAGATAAACAATCAGAATGAGAAAATTCAAAAAATCTTGAATAAGAAAATTATTTTTGGCTTCCCAAAAATTTTTGGAACCAAGAGGGCGTTTTATGTGGACTGTCAATTAGATTTTTATATATCAAAAATATGCAATCTTAAATTTCTCTAGAAAAAATACAAATAATAATCAATGAATAAAACACCTGAGCCACCCATTGAATTTTTTACTTATTAAAAATAAATGTGTCGAGGCTAGTCGCAATGACAGTTGTCTTTTTAATGTTCCAGGGTGACATTTATAAGCAAAAAAATTGAAATTTGCAGGGCTTCTATGAAGTGAATGGAGGCGATGCATCGTTTTTAGAGGTATGAATCTAACCTGCTCTAATGGACCTAAAGAAGATTCACTTCAAACAAAAAATTAAAATTACAATATCTTTAAAAATTTTAACTTCATATTAACTCTTCCCCAGGTCTATTCTCTTAGCAAAAATGTTAACTTTTAACAACTGTAAACAGCCATAATTCATTTTAACAATTTTTTTTTTGCTTCAAATTACTATTCTGTAAGCAAAAACTTTAAAGCCAAAGCGTTAACATTTAGTTAGTAGTGTTAAAAATTAATGTTATGTCTAGGGGGTATCTTTAATATTTTAACGCCGTATTTAATGCATAAAAATGGCGTCTTTAACCTAAAAAGTAATGTTATGATTTTGACAGCTTTGAAATAAAAGAAACATGTTAACGTCGATGTTAAAACTTTGTTTGGAGAATAGCATTTTTAACGCTGGTGTGTTAGATAGGCCTACTAGATTGAAAATAACAAATCAAGTTAGTAATGCGAGTGGTCTCGATAACCTCGAGGGGTGTAAAAACACGAACAAGCAGAAAACATAGCTATCTTCATATGAATCGGTAACACCTGGTGCTAAAAAATAAAATGTTAATGCGCTGTAAAAATTTGAATAGAGAATAGCATTTTTTTGAAGCTGATGTTATTACTTTACTTTTTAACACCATTTTGTTGATATTAAATTGTATCGTCTGTTTTTAGAGAATTTCAAGTTTTTCAAATACAGGAGTGTATTCAGACCTCCGCCCCCACACACAAAGTTAAAAATAAATTTCAATCTTTAATAAAATAATGAAAATAAAAATAACAAAAATAATTAAAAATTATTTAAATCCTTTATAAAAAGAGAGGAACCAAATTTAAAGACCATACGAGAAACAAAATTCCTGAATACTTTCATGCTATACTAGATTTCTTCTTTAAAAAAGTCAAGGTTTTAATATATAATATTTTGAAAACTCGTTGAAGGAAGAGTTATGGAACAAAGACCCCTCCTCTTCTACCAACTAATGATGATGATTTTATTAAAAAAACTAGTCATAGTGACCTAGAACAAGTCCCTAGTCTAGTCCAAGAGTCCTTGGCCCAGAGGCCATTCAATTCAATTAATTAATTTTTAATTAAATTCTTAATTTATTTACCCATTTGGAAATTGAAATATCCATTTATATAATACTAGCCGCGCCGCCCGCCTTAGGCGGGCTTCGCGTCTAGCCAGGGGGGCTACGCCCCCTGGACCCCCGCCAGCTGGTTCGGGCCCGCCTGCGGCGGACCCTCGCCTTTCTTGATGAGAAACTGCGTGGCGTCTAGCCAGAGGGGCTACGCCTCCCTGGACCCCCCGCCAGCTGGCTCGGGCCCGCAGGCGGGCCCTCGTCTTTCTTGATGAGAAACTGCGTGGCGTCTAGACAGGGGGGCTACGCCCCCTGGGCCCCCCACCAGCTGGCTCGGGCCCGCCTGCGGCGGACCCTCGCCTTTTCTTAATTATGAAAAGAAAATTATTATTACTAACAACTAAGTATTCCAGTCCAGTGCCTGCTTGAGGATTTGTTTACCTTCATAGAATACACAACTGCAAAGAATACTTAAATATTTCTCTATACATTTCCTATGGGAGAAATCGTAACTTTAAGAATTAATAACTCAAAAAGTTATAGGAATTTTGGGACCCGAGTATTTTTCCGGAACTCTCTATAACGTCCTCTATAAGACTGCAAAATTTCGTTTCAAAATTCCAACGGGAAGTTGGTCAAACAGAGAGTGACAGACGGACAGACAGACGGACACTCCGTAATTATTATATATAGATGTTATTCTCTAAAGGTTGAAAGATTAGAATGTTTGGTATATTAAACATAAGAAGCCTTATATTTATTTCGTATTTGATCATATATCCTATTTTTTAAAATTATACCTATATAAAGAAAGGCGCGATGATTTGATGGTGGGTTATTATAGAGAATTTAAAAAGAATGAGCTTATAAGTAAAAAATAATAACAAAAAAAATAAATAAATAAAAAAATAAAAAAGAATCAATCGCCAATCAAGATAAAATTTCCATGTTCAAATATAGAATCTTATCAGATCGGATTGTCTGCCATTGGTAAATACATTTCATTAATTAATTTAGAAAAATTGTAATAATTGAGATAAAGGCAATGAACATTAAGATGCTCGGAAAGCAAGTCCAAAATTTAAATAGCCATTAACTGCACTTAAATAAACCTCGCGAAGCGAATAAATAAATTTGTTCATGAAAGATAGGCAACCCAAATAATTTACTCACTAATAAAGAAGTTATAGGGGTATTTGAAGGAAAACATCGAAATTGATAAGAATTTTGAATGTTGAATATTATAAAGAGATTGAATTCATTATAAAGGAAAAAAAAACTCAAGGTTTCCATAGTATAGATTAGTGAAGCGAAACTTCTACACATAACAGTCTTTGTCGGGTGCCCGGGCACAAGAAAACCTTCAAGTGCTAGGCTTTTGCTTTCCTCACTAATTCAAACGCCTGACATTTTAGGGAACGCAGAATGGAGGACATGAAGCAATTATTAACGATTTGAGGAGTATTAATCTTTGCCATTTAGATGTCAAATGGCTTAAATAAGAATGCCTGGAACCCCAATAGATATATTTTTACAAATATCGGGTAATTGTAAAAAGTCTTGAATGGTTAAGTTGCCGAAAATACTGTCTGTATGTGTGTGCGAATGTGAGTGTGAATGGAAAAAAAGTGAGTGTTAAAAAAAAAAATCTATCATTATTAACCTAAATTTCTAAAAAGTTTTTGGTTTAAAATCCCCCGATCTTTACCGACAGTCCCCGAAAGCACACGAATACAGCGAGGCGCAGCGACAATTGTCGCTTGAATGCCCTTCCGAGCATTCGAGTGACGTCGCGTCGCTACGAATCGCTTCGCTCCGCCCAGGTGTGCGCCTTTCTATTGGAATCTATGTAAACTTCTCGCAGCGAAAAAAAACTGTCCCGTCGCGTCGCCCAAGTGTGCGCTAGGCAATAGAGTTTAACAAATGAAGAAATTCAAATAAGATTTCAATAATTATATTCACAATTCCACCTAAATGTCCTTTTATAGAAATATAGAAGCGTGGTCGTTTGTCTTTTTTTTTTTTGCAATTCAAAAATTCGCCTGAATGATTTGCAATCCATACGCTTTCTTATTCTAATAAGCCTGTTTGGGTTATTTGTAATTCAATTGCTTGTTGCGTGTTCATTTGAATTTTATTTTATTGAGCACCCGGTGGGTAAAAAAAAAAAAACATTCGTATAAAGAAGGTTGATTGTTGATAAAATTATATTTATTTATTTATTATTATTATTATCTATTTTTTTAAATTGTTCTCTAAAATAAAAAAAAAAAAAGGAAGAAAAGTTGTTCTTCCAACAGTGGTATTTCTCGACCTTGAAGACTCGCCAACACACGCAAATTCTTTCTCTCTCTTTGTCTCTTCATGTTGTTTTACCAAAAGAAGAACTTAACTCTTTTAAATAATAAAATAGGACCTCGACTGGCTGGCTGGCAACGCGTTTCGTTTTAATGGTTTTTTTTATTTTCGAATTAGCATTCAAGATGTTGTCTAAGATTTTACTTTGAAATAGCGGAACTAGGGTTGATGCCCTGGGGGAGGTAAGGAGAGTGAAAATACTGGAGGGGAATGAAAATTATTGGAAGGGGAATGGAAAATACTCGAGTTGAATAAAAATTTTAGAAAATAAAAAAAAAAAAAATTCTGCAAATGCAGTGCCTTGCTAAAAGAACAATCAAGTTAGAGAGGAGGAGGGAGGGCGTATGAGATTTGCTTACTTTTGCTCACAAGGGGAATTACGTTAGTATTTTGGAGAAAAAGGTAGTAAAAATATATCTGGGCAGAGACGGTCAAAGGATTTTGTTAAGATGGTATTCGAAATTTGTGGCGTAGGGAAGAGTGGGGAGCATGGGCGTAGCTAGGGAATTCGGCTGGGGGACCACTACTGTCTGAGTGAAATGTTTTCATAAAAAGAGTTTTTTTTATTTAATGTCTCTTTCGGGATAATATAATTCAATAGAATGGTATTCAATTCAAATAAAATAATTTTTTGTTGCATGAGACGAGATGCTACCCCTGGCGCCTAGCATAAAGCATAGTCAAGAGCAATAAAATGTGCCTGAGGAGGGGATTAACTATTTGCTTATTATTTCTGACAAGTGCTTAAAATTTGCTTACATAATAGGTTTGTTCGTTTCGCTTGCCATTTTAGTATAATTTATACACATTTTGCCCTGTATTCTGTTCGTTTCATTTTTTGCACGTTAGCGTAACTTGCATGTTTGAAACTTGGGCCGGGGCAGAAAATGTAGATTTTGCTGCATAATTTGACCCAATCGAAAAACTGGTGTGAATTGTGCAGGCCGATCTCAGCGCCTAAGCTTTAGTAGATGGACACTTTTTGTCGCCATTTTCTCTCAGTCTACTTCGATTAATTTAATATCGACAATAAAAAAGATAAGTAAGTTTTAGGCTTTATTTTCATTTTTTTTATTAATTTCATTTATTATTAGACTATATGAAAAAATTGCACTCTTTGTTCTAAGCAGTTTGGGCACATTTGCACCTTTTTTCTAAGATAGCATGCCTTGAGAGCTTTGCAGTTTTTACCATGGCAAGTGAAACGAACAAACCTAATACTTGAATGGTCCTAAAAAATAAAGGTTTTAATAACGTGGAAAAATTATATACGTATATATAGGCCTTTATATATTTCGTATCATATACACTTCGGTATGCCACTACTACCTCTTTTCCGGAATGAAAATTTAGTATTTTTCTGGAATTCCAAAATAAATATTTAATAATTAAATTAACAAATTTGTAAAATACCATTTATTTGAGCTTTTGTAATATTTATTGTCCCTCAAGAACATTAGAAATATTGTATATCTTAGTACATAATTAAATTTAAAAAAATCTCAAAAGTTTTTGCATCGAATATATTATAAAGTCACGCGACTTTCTAATTATTTTAAATTTTATGCGTCATTCGTTGATAAAAAATATTTTTTTTAATTGTCACCTCTCTAACATTTTTTTAATTTTAATAATAATCAGACCATATTCGGAATGCCCATTGAATCAGACATAATTTATTAAATATAAACAAATGTTGTTGATGTTATTTTTATTTTTATAATGAAAATTAATTAATGTAAAATATTTACTCCCCCCTGAGGGGATTCAGGCGGCCCCTTCCCTCGTGACGTGACGTCAATATGATTCAAGGTGAGCAACACACATACATCCATCTGCATATACATACATATACGTACATAGATAGATAGACCCTCGATGTGTTATGTGAATAGCCAACGATGTTGAGAGGTGGGGGTTCCGCTAACAGGCCATGACACTCCATGGGGACCAATGAACCTATTCAAGGAGCACAGGGACACTCCTCAAACACACACATGCATATTTATATACATATACATAGACTGGCACCGATCTCGTTATGCATTTCAAATTGATAGCAAATAATAATCAATGCAAATTTACCATGCTAACGTATGCGTAGGAAGGGAGCCTATTCAAAAATCGGACAAGTGTTTGGCACGTGGAACGAGTTGCCAATCAGGTAGAACGAGAAAAAATTTTCTAAAATAAGTGACAAGAGTAGCTATTTATTAAAATAGGCAAATATTTTCTTTTAATTCTATCAATGCATGCAAATAAATTTATGTCTTAAATAAGACTTACGGCAGGTTACTTCACTTCTAATTAACTAGCTAAATCTCGGATAATCTAGTTGACGATGACTTTCGAGTCTCTTCACATCTAGTTAAATGATCTAATCTTATGATTAAATAACAGCCCGGATTGTAGTTAACTTGCTAAGACCCAGAGTTCGGTATAAGTCTAAGGGGTGAAGTTAGAAACAGACAAGCCTGGTTTATTTATTTTTTTTGGAATTTAAGTTAGGCACCTCCCTGGGGAGTGAAAATAAGCTTTTAAACAAAATCGGCCAAAAAATACTAGTACCCTGTGGGTTCCTGGATGGCGACCACGAGCTGTCCTTAGCTGGGACTGGCAGTTCATTCAATCAATTCTATATTTTTAACAGGCGTCAGATCGGCTTGTTCTATTCCTTCCCGTTCAAAAAAAAAAAAACATGATCCGCCGACTCCGCACCGCGGGACTAAGAGGAAGAAAGAAGAAGACTCAGTTTTAACCATTTAGTTAATATAGTTAATTTAGGAAATATAAGTACAAATCATCATAAAGTTTAGTGAGGAACTGGCTACGAATTTTTTAACACAAATTGTTGGATGGGATTATTTAGAAACATAAATTCGATTTAAGGTAAAAGTACTGTCAAAAACGAAGAGACAAGTCTCAAAAAAAGATTAGGTTATAGAAAAGTGAATTTGGATTTGATTTTCTAAATCTCTTAGACATTATTATACCTATTTAAGAGACAAAGCTCCAAGAGATGCATTCCAGCTTCAACCATTATCAGAAAACAACCTTGCTTATCAAGAAAAACTTTTTTTATATAAATAAGAGTGAATTAGTATATTCATAAAGACCAGAAAAATTTATAGTTTTAAATCGCAAAAAAGTGAAAATGACCCCTTTTCAAAATGACCGGTTCAAATATATAAATAACCTAAACCTATTCTTGTAAGTTCGCGTTTACACATTCGGGAGTGGAGAGCGCTAGTGTTATTTTTTTTTTTTTTACAATTGTTTGTTTTTGGTCTATTAATGAAATTGTAAAGTTAAAAATGTTTATTAAAGTAATGAAAGACATTCATTGCATTCCTTTTCATATTTTTTTGTGTACTATAAAAGTAAATGGTATATTTTATGCAATTGCGCACATAAATATTTAATAATGAGCTGAACACGAGGCTGCGGTATTTTTCCACACGTGACGTCACAATGTCCTCGACTTTGGTCACCAGATGACGTTTCCTGTTGAGGTAAAAGGAAGGAGGGTTTGTGTGACAGGACAGACGCTACTCCTCTTGCTTTGTTCGCTTCTTCTTCTTCGGTAGACAAAACAAAGCAGTTGAGCAACCAACTAAGTCTCCGCCATTTTGTTTCTTGCTCCTCAAACAATTTTTAAAACGGAGGTATTGTTTATTTAACATTTATCGCTGAGGAAAAATAGAATTTCCTTTAATAACAACATCGATTGAATTTCTTCTCAGTTTAATGAACCTATCTTAATTTATCAGAGAATATAGATGAAAAAATCTGGTGTGACTGTCGCACAGCACACAACTTTCTATTACCTTCGGTAAAATAAAGTTGAGTTCTGTGCTTGTCCCGCCAGATTTTTTGTGTCGACATATATTTAATTTCCGCCGGTATATTAGAATTAAAGATATAAAATTTATAAACAAAACGATGCATTCTTTTTCCTCCGGTTGACCTAATGAGGGAGAACCCTTAATCACGTTCAGTAGAGCAAGCAAATTTGTAATTTCCTTCGCAATGTCGTCACATGGGAAAAAGATGGCTGTCGACGTGGCTAGGCTCATCACATTTGTGGAAAATCAAAAATTCAATAGGTAGACTCATTTAAATCTTTTTGAAGTGACCAATTCTTAACTTTTTCCCTAATATATAATAAATGTGCATTTGGTGTAGAAGAGAGTAATATGAATACACGTTTTTTTTTTTTTTTTTTTTTTTTTTTTTAATTTATTCTGCTTTTAACCAAAATGAAGGATTTTTAAGAGTGTCGACATGAGGATATCTAGTTTCTATCTGAGCTGTCCAATATTTGCCACCTGGGTGTTCTTGCATTTCGACGAGTAGTAATTTAAGTAGCTTGATCAACTCAACTTTTTTGCTTTAAGTTGTTTTAAAATATTAAAGAAAAAGTAATATATTCATCACAATGTCTGAATAACGAGAAAGACGAAAGAAAATATCGGATATAATGTTTAAATATATACTATTTGAGCGAGGCCTCTGAAGATTGTCCTTACCAGTCAGGGTGGCTGCATCCGGACTCTAAAGATATGATAACAAATGTTAATTTATTTTGAAATTACATACAACGACAAGAACAATTTTGGACTAGTGACGTAGCCATCCCATTTTTACTTTCTCTTACCATGACATGGTAACAAAATGTAAATATTTTTCGATATTTATAAATTGTATATCTTGAATTCTAAAATACCGGAGGGAACTAAATATATGTCGACACAAAAAAATCTGATGTGACAAGCATAGAACACAACTTTCGAATACCGAAGGTAAGAGAAAGTTGTGTGCTGTGCGCCAGTCACACCAGATTTTTTAAAATTATTTATTTTATTAGCTAATGAAATTTGAAGTTCTTTAAAATAAAGATTAAAACATCGTGACATTCTGATCAAATTAGTCATTTTTTTAATTATCATATATGGGATCATATATAACACTTACTCAGGCCAACAAAAAAAAATTTTTTTTTTTTTTTTTAAATTAAGAGCAGATTCTGGGTATAAGGGTATTTCAAAGATGCCATCATTTTTGCTCCAGGAGATGTAGTTTTAGAGTTAAAAAGAAAAGTAAATTTTTAAATTTTAAAAGAAACTGTGCTCTCAAGCGGCTATAAATTTTGAAATTTCTAAATTGTTAACTTTGCCCACCAACCATAGGTTGGGGAGAAAAGTTAATGTAACCGTAAAAAAAGATCGAAATTTTTCTGAAGCTGCCAAAATGCGTTTTGAGGTCCCCGGAATCCATTTAAGTAGTTTTTGGAATGATGTCGGGGTGGTGTGTGTGTGTATGTCTGTGGTAATTTCAAACTCAAAAACTATTCATTCAATTGCTTTGAAATTTTGCACACATAAACTAGGGGTAGAGGCCAAGAACTGAAAAGCTTTTGGTATACATCGGACCATTAGAGGGCGCTCTAGAGGGAGGGCCAATATTTTTTTCTTACATAACCTATAATTTTTTTTATATATTCAGAAACTAGACTTCCTCTCGAGTAAAATGATATATAATATTTGTATCCTAATTTGTCATAAATTTGTTAAAAAATCATTTAAATTCGAAAATTGTGCATAGCAACAGAGCAAAATCAAAACAAATAAACAAACGTGTTGCGATATTTCTTTAAATAATGGGTGGGCAAAGTTGTGCGGTCGGCTTAGACCGACCCTTTATTTTAAGGCGTTACCCCTTAATTTTTAAATATTTAAAAAACCGGAAGTGCTAGGGACCAAAACGTATTTTACCATGAACCAGTTTTTTATGCTTAATATGTATATGTAATTATTATTTTTCTACGACCTTTAGTTAAGGCCGTAATTTTTATGCGTACGGACAGACAGACGGACACATGGAATCTCTGCATAAGCTCTCTAACTTAGTACCACGTACTGGAGCTAAAATGAATAAAAAGGAGTAAATTTTTTGTCTTTCCAATATTCAAAATTGGTCAGGAGGAATTTTGTTTTTATTAACAAACTCCCAGCTAAAATAAGCAAATAAAATGAAATGATATCATCCTAAAATTTTAATGACATATGCAAAGATTTTTTTCTAAAATGACGAAATTGTTATTTTTAGGTAGTGGAATCTTGATATTCAAATTATGAGACCCTTCTCCGATTCACTTCAACCAACCAAGCCATCTGTGTCTTTGGAAGGTAGTGAGTGACTCAACCCTAGTTCCGCCAAAGGCGTTCTTAGGACACACACCAGCGGGTATTCCCATGGCTTGGCTTCACTCCTATAATAAACAAGAATACAATGTTGGCTCGTAACGCCACGTCACATGATCACGTCACCAAATTTAATAATCAATTCAAACAAAAATATCACACGGGGATGTCATATTTAGAAGGTCACGGGTGTGTGTTATTAATATTATTATTATGATTATTATACTACCAAATTAGGAGGACAATAACGACACATGACCAAATGTGATTTTCTTAGTATTATTAATATGGAATTGAATCGATTCTTCTTTATACGTATATAGGCCTATATAACGAATATAGAGATCATACGTTTTCCATTAGCGGTGTGAGGTTTAAAATTTAAAAGGAAAGTGAATGCATGTTTGGGGAAAACCAAATGCACCACTCCTAGTTTTTTTTTTAGAGATATTTGTATTTATTATTCATACAAAAAAAAAAAAAAAAAGAATGAAAACAAAATATTTCAGCTACTTATACATACACAGTGGATTCTGTATATTTTAACAAGTAATTAACTGAATATTTAAAACACGCGAAAAATAAATATTATATGTGGAATGTTTAAATAAAGCTCTTCTGACTCCATCCAGGGTTCTAAGAAAAATTTTAATTGGAATTTGTTAGAAGGATGTTAAAAACAAATTTTACTAATTTTTACTTTCTCTTACCTCTATATATGTTAATATATATAAAGAGAAAGTATTGGTTTCATGTCAAAAATTCGATGTCGAGATTTTGATGGATATATACGTTTTGAGGTCCCCTGATCCAAAAGTGGTTTTCGCAACATGATCTGTCTGTGGGTGGGTGGGTATGTGGTCTCTTTAAAATGTATATTCTCATTTTGCCATTGAAATCTTCTAAAGACCACTTTACTCTTGTACTTCATAGAGAAGATAGGAGATATGGTTGCCATGGTAACAAAATATAAATATTTATATTCATACTTATAAATTTTACATCTTGAATTCTAATAAAAAAAAACAACTTTCGATTACCGAAAGTAAACGGAAGAAAAAGTTTGTGCTGTGCGCACAGTCACACCAGATTTTTTTTTCCGAACAATTGTCTTTGGCTTATAATTTGTAATTTATCACACCCTTTAACTATGACCCTAATTTTATTTTAATGGATCGTGAAGTCTACTAATTAGATGAAGAAATGTAAAAACTACCAGAAGAGAAATTTTGTATAAACCTATTTTAATCCAAATCTGAAAAAAGGTCTAAATATCCAGCAGAAAACTTAAAGGAAATTCTAAATAGTCAGCCATAAATATAGATGTTTCGAGAGAGAATAAATAGTTAAAACGCTTTTAGTGATCATTGTCACGCTCATATTGCACGTCAGTGAATATGTAGAATTTTGCAAACGGATAAACATTTGAGAACCCTTGGGAATCTCTTCGGAGTTCTCAGGGTTTCAAGACCCACAACACAACATTATCAATTATCAGCTAGCTTCATAATGAATGGGCATTTTTAATCCTATTAGTATGAATAATTTTAAGGGTAGGAAGGATAAGTAAGTGACCTGTTAATAAATTTAATTATAGGGGGCGTTTTATTTGCGTTTGGGGTTAACTCTTCCTATTTAAATATGGGGATTTAATGGGTATTTAAATAATGAGAAAAATCTCTTCATAAATTTAAAATAAATTCTTATCAAAAGTATTTTTATTATTTTAGCCTTCAGTATTTCCTTCTTTTTGAATTCAAACAAATTAATTTGCTTATCACAATTTAAAACAAAAATAAAACTCATCATAATTGTAATTAGCGATTCGATTAAGTAGAAATAAAAATGTCTAGCTATTCAGAAATTATCATATTTGACGCTATTATAAATAATTTTCTTAATTCCTCATTTTTTTTTTTAAATAAAAACTCAAACACTTTTTCCCATTCACACACACATACACAGTCTTTTCGGCACCTTAGGCCATTTAGGACTAAACTGTTATGGGCGCCAACTGTGACCTTTAGTTGTTCTTCCAAGAGTAGTTCGCCGCCACCACCGAGTATTCTCTTGGTTACTCGGAACCAGTTTAATAAAAGATGTTGTTGAATTTATAATAATTTTATTATAAACTTGGATGTATAAATGAGTACATTCGTAATACAGAGGAGGTTATATTATAAAACGTATATGTGTACTAGCCCGTGAGTCGGGAGTCTGAGCTGATGTCTGTTTCTGACTGGGAGCTTATATAGCGCCTGATTGATGGTGGGGACATAGGGTCCCACGGTAAATGCTTATTCTTTATAAATTTTGATGACGTTTATATGCAACCTGGCAGTTCATGTTGCCTAGTGCTCGTCTTTAGCCATTTGGCAGTTTCAAATATCGTGGGAAGTCTCTCTTGTTTTTCCTTCCCAGGTGCCATCTGATATATTGATGACAATAATTTTATTACCAGTGAGAAAGAATTAGATCTTTCTTATGTCTAGACTGCGAGTCATCATTTATTTGATATAGCTTATGTCTAGACAGCGAGTCATCATTTACTTGATATCGTCAGACTTTCTTTTAAATATGTTAGATTAGTAATTATAATTTTCAAAATTTTTCAGGCACAACATAACCTCCACCCTTAGTTTCTTATTAAAAATAAATGTCTTTATACTTTTAATTTTTAATAAGTCTATCTTAAATTCTTGATTATAACATTATTGATTATTTTTCTTAAATCTACACTGATTATTGGCTTTCACTTTCACTTTCACTTTTCACTGATCATCGATATATAACCTTTACAATTCAGATTGGCTTTTAAATCGTATGAACTATGCATACACTTAACTTTAAAATTAAAATTTATTTTCATTCTCAACACATTCTTGAAGACTTAAATCTATCTAATTCTATTTTAATAACATGAATAATGATATGAATATGGTATAATAACATTTGTATAATATAGATATAATAATAAAATGATATTGTATTTCTTAATCTACTTGAGGTTCTGGGTCCTTTGGTTCTTATGAGCATTGGAAGATACTTGTTTTCGAGTACCTTTCAATGACCATAGTTACATGGTTACAATATTATCTCTTCTTTTTTTTTTTTTTTACATATTATTTGACCCTTCACCTTCATTGGCTTCCTCTATGTTCTTATTACTTCTAGCTATGATTATAGATTTTCTAAATTTCATATACTTTCTACATCCTTTAAATAATGCATACATTACAATAATTATACTGATCATTGTTACAAGAATCGAGAAAAATGTCATGTGATGGTGTATGTTTTTGAGATTTCTCTGTTGTTCTATCTGTGTTTTTATTTCTTCCCACCCTTTGCTAGGTTCTTCTAAATTGCCATTCATTTCCTCTATGCCTATGTTCTTTATTTGTTCTCCCCTTGTGTTTATTTTTCTTACTTCCCCCGTGTCTGTGTTATCTCTATCAATAATATTTGTTAGATTAAAATTTGGGATCTTATAACTGTTTACTATCGCTTCAGGTCTAAATTCTGACTTTAATACTTTATTCTTTGTTGATAGTTCGCACTTATTGCCTAATCTTAAAATTCCTGAATTCTTTAGAGTTAACTTGTTTGTTTCTTTTTCATCTTTACAGAAAACATTGGCATTCTCCTCAAAAGGTGTGACGAATAGCCACGCGTTAGCTTCCTTTAATTTCTGGAAGTATGTTGTTCTTAAATTGAATAAGTTGATCGAATTTTTGCATAAATTTTTCAAAATTTTTATTGATGGATTTGTCAAAAACTGACTTTCACAATTTCCCGCTGTGTGTACTAGATTGAATTCTTTCTGCTGATTGCAGATAAGCGCAGTATCGCCTAAGGGTTTGCATTTTTCCCATTCTCCCTTAGTTAAAACCAAATAATTCAAATTTGCCTTATCTACTACTATATATGATCCTGACAATCTAACAAAAGCATAATTTTGATCGTTCATTTTAACTGGTACTGAGTACATCTTGTATGAGTTAAAAATTTCACCTTCTACTAAAGGTATTTTATTTACCATGATTAGATTATTATTAGTAATATAGGCTGTCATTTGAGATAAGCTAGACACAAGGTGTTCGTTTCCTTCCCTAATTGTAAATGGAAATCTAAATTCTCCCAAAAGAATTTAGTTTTTAGAATCTAGTTAAAGAAATGTTTTATCCTATTTTTATGAACCTTTAAAAATTTTCTTCCTACCTTTAACGTTACATTAGTTTCCGAATTTACTTCCTCTACTGTATAAGGTCCTATCCATTTAGAATCTAACTTTTTTGATCTTCCCCTCCTTACCATCTCGTCATACAATAACACTTTATCCCCTTTCCTAAATTCTTTCTCTTTTGTTTTCCTATCATAATTTATTTTTGATTTTGCCTTTCCCTTTTCTAAATTCTCCTTTACTATTCTGTTAGTTGTCCCTAATTTATCCTTTAGTTCTTGTAGGTAATCATCAAAGTTGTACCTTGGTCCTTGTTCCTTTATCGACGAGGGATATCCTGCTCTTTTTCCAAAAATTAACTCATGAGGTGTAAATCCTGTTATAGAGTGTGGTGTTGTGTTATACGCAAATGTTGCGTATGGTAGCCATAAATCCCAATTAGTCTGATCCTCGTTGATATAGTTTCTCAAGTATGCTGCTAAAACTGCATGTGATCTTTCAAGACTGCCGTTTGATTGAGGATGATAGCTGGTTGTCTGAATTTTCTTGATTTTCAATAGCTTGCATACGTTCTTAAAGACTTCGCTTAAGAAATTTGTTCCTTGATCGCTTAATATTGTATTCGGAACTCCAAATTTGCAAATTATTTCTGTTACCATTTTCTCTGCAACCGTGGCTGCATCTTGCGTTGCTATTGGTATTGCTATCAGGTATTTCGAAAAGTTGTCTTGAAAAGTTAGAATATATTTGTTGCCTATATTTGTTTCTGTTAGTGGACCTACTATGTCGATCGCGCACTTGTCCCATGTTTCGTTCGGTGTGTCCGTTATTTCCATAGGTATTTTTAGTTTTCCTGTTGTTTTATTCTTTTGACAATTTGTACATCTTTGCACATATTCTTTTATTTCTTGATCAGTTCCTTTCCATTCAAAGTTATCCTTAACTTTGGCAATTGTTCGTTTAATTCCTGGATGACCGCCTGTTGGTGCATCATGACATTCGTATAGGATTTCCTTCTTTAATTCTTCTTCTTTCTCCATTTCTTCCTTCTCTATTTTCTTCGTCGTGTAAATTCTGCTTAAAGCATCTGCATTCGTGTTCTCCTTTCCTGCCTTGTATTCAATTTCATAGTCGTATTCCTCTAACTTCAATCTCCATTTCAACAATCGGCTTCCTGGGTCTTTTACTCTAAATAACCAAGTTAATGGCCTATGATCCGTAATAATCTTAAATTTTGCTCCTAGTAGGTATGGTCTGAAATGTCTACATGCCCATACTATGGCTAACAATTCCCTTTCTATTGTTGAATATCTCATTTCAGCTTGATTTAGGGTTCTACTCGCATAAGAAATTGGCAAATCTTGTCCTACTGGACCTTGGCTTAGAATTGCCCCTATTCCATATCCACTTGCATCTGTTGTTAGTACATAAGGTTTGCTCGTATCTGGATATATAAGTACTGGAGGGTTGGTTAATCCTTCCTTTAATTTTTCAAAAGCTTCTTGTTGTTTATCACCCCAGATATATTCTTGGTTCTTTTTCAATAATTTATTAAGTGGCTGTGCAATTTTTGAATAATTTTGAATAAATTTCCTGTAATAGTTGGATAATCCTAGGAATGATCTTAATTCCTTTTGATTCTTTGGTTTCGAATAATTTTGTATTACTCTAATCTTATCCTGGTCGGGTTTTACACCGTCCTTAGAAATTACATGACCTAAATAATTTACCTCTCTTCTTAATAAATTGCACTTCGCTGGTTTAATCCTTAATTTGTATTTTCTTATTCTTTCAAAAACTTCTTTTAATTTCTTGTTATGATCTTCTAGACTATTTCCGAAAATGATAATGTCATCTAGAAAAACTAAACATTTTAAACCCTGTAATCCTACTAACACGTTGTTCATAAGTCTCTGAAATGCTGGTGCCGATCTTTTGCATCCAAATGGCATTCTGACAAACTCGTAGTGACCCCAATCTGTAGAAAAAGCCGTCTTCTCTCTGTCTTCTTCTTTCACTTTTATCTGATGGTAACTCTGTTCTAGATCTATTGTGGTGAAGTATTGTGATTTACCTAATGAATCTAGAAGTTCATTGATGTTAGGTAACGGAAATGCATCCCCTTCCGTCACTTCATTTAGCATTCTGAAATCTACGACTACTCGATATTTAGGCTTGCCATCATCTGATTTTTTTGGCACTACTAGAATTGGAAAATTCCATGGTGATACAGATTCTTTTATGATTTCGTTGTCTAACCAATCTTCTATTTGCTTTTTCACAACTTCTTTGTGAGCTAACGGAAGTCTATACTGCTTTTGATGAATAGGTTGTTGTTCCTTTTTCGTTGGTATATTATGTTCCGCTATTTGTCTATCTACTGCCGTTAAAGCATCACCTTTTAAATAGAAAATTTCACTATAGTCTTCGCATATTTCTAAAATATTTTCTTTTTCCTCTTTATTCAAATGCTCTAGATTTAAAGTTTCTCTTAATAATTTCAATCTATTCCTATCCCCTACTTTCTGCATTATTCTACACTGGGCTAGTATTTCATTTTCCTCATCATTCTCGTATATTTCCTCAATTTTCATTTGTGGTATTTCTATTTCCTCATCCTCCTCATTACTATTCACTATATTCACTAGACATTTGTTGTTCATTGGACGTACATAGCAACTACTTAAATATATT
>JAKCPI010021148.1:0-23715 GCA_023213315.1 Euborellia annulipes
AAAATAAATGAAATTCAATCGCTGAAATAGAAAGGAAAGCAGTCGGCAGGTAGGAAGAAGCCTCTATTATTAAATCAAATTTCTTTGAAGCCATTACAAGACGTTTCGGCCAATTTGTTGAACCATCTTCAGTTGGATTTTACGTCTCTATTCCATTCATTTACAGACCGAAACGTCGTAAATTGGTTAGGAAAGTAGGCAACGCAGCTAGGGCCTGATTTTCACTAAATGGGTATACTCTATATTAATTTTTCCTAGAGCCCGGATCCCAGAGAGGCTTCCCCACGGAGGCGGATCTGGTGTGACTGGTCGCACAATTTTTTCTTATTATCGGCAATTTAAAGGTGAATCAATTGATGATTAGGAAAGCCTAGCGCAGACAGATGAATGAGAAATAAAAATGCTGGAGGTACTTTCAGGCCAAATTTTAATACTACTATGCAGCCGACGTTTCAGGGACTCAACGCCTCCTCATAGAAAAAAACATTAAAAGGCAAACACACAGCTAGGTTAACAATGAATAATTCTCCATTTTTTCTGTCACATATATCCTTACATCAGTAGCTTGCTACTTAATAAGTAAAAAATGTTTAGAGTCCTGATGAAAGGAGGCGTTGAGTCCCCGAAACGTCGGCTGTATAGTGGTATTAAAATTTGGCCTGAAAGTACCTCCAGCATTTTTATTTCTCATTCATAAAGGTGAATCCTGTATTTGTTTACCAAAATATAACAAATCAAATTTTTAAGTATAATTTTTAAAATTTTATATTAAAAAGTAAAAAAATTTTATTCCCAAAAAATATATATTTCTCAAATCTCAGGGGGGATAATTACCCCCTTTACCCCCCTTGACTTTTTCTAACAGTGCATGTTGTCTCTAACCAGATTGATAAAGAAAATCAAACTTTATATAACAGATTTCGATATTCTACTTTTAATCAATTTTTTTTTTTTTATTAAATTTATTGTCCTTATATTCCCCCTTTTTTTTTTAAGGTAAAAATTTGAAAGAAAGTGTCATTGACCTGGAACCACTGCGAAAATAATTGAACAAATATCAGACGAAAAAAAAAAACAGTTATAACGAAAATGTTTATAGATATGTGTATGTATGTATGTATGTATGGAGCGAAGAGCATGAGTCTGCTTTGCATATGCCACAACAACATCTCTATTAGGTCACCAATACCAACAAACAAAATGAAAAAAAAAAAAAAAATCTTTTATATTAATCAAAATCAACGTATATAAAATCTCCTTTCACTCTGACGTTTCAAAAGATTTGGTCCAGAGAATTGTGGGAATTGTATTGAGTAAATTTTAAACTTAGGCTCTTCTAACTCTATTAAATTCAAATGAACTACTCCGATATAAAGTCCGTAGATGAATAGGAATTTATTTTTCAAAAAATATAGAATCGGATGTCAACTTTTACTTTCCCGAATTATCCTGAAAATATATTTAAGTTAAAAATTTATCCCGGTTTAGCCAACTTCCACTCAAATATAATAATAAATTAAAAATTTTACTATGTATATAACGAATTATGGCTTTTGTGTAATTAGATTAATGATATAAAAAGGATACAGCCAATAATAAATAAAAAGCATCTATTCTGTTAACATTCTTATTTAGGAACGTTTCGGCTATGATCAATAAAGCCTTCATCAGCTCTTCAAGAGTATATTTTATATTATTAACATACAAAACAGATATTGTCTTAAGAAATATAATACATATAAACTTTGCATGTTAATAATATAAAATATACTCTTGAAGGGCTGATGAAGGCTTTGTTGATCATAGCCGAAACGTTCCTAAATAAAGAGTGCTAACAAAATAAATGCTTTTTATTTATTATTGGCTGCGTCCTCTTTATATCATTAATTCAAAAATTTTACAACTTGAAATTCGAATGTCGAAAACTAAATGTCGACACAAAAGAAATCTGGTGTGATAAGCAGAGAACACAACTTTCGATTACCGAAGGTAAGAGAAAGTTGTGTGCTGTGCGACTAGTCACACCAGATTTTTTGTTCTTGCAACAAACGTTTGATAATAAAAAATTGTAATATTAATAATTATAATCTATAGTGCCTTTGCAAAATGCTGGATGATATTGATCATAAAAAGCAAAAGTGAAAATATTAGCTTCTTCGCTTAAGACATGCTGGCAAATCTTTTTGACATTTTTTGGTTGAGAATATTAATAAAAAGAAATTGCAAAATCTTTATTTGATTCGTTGCCTTTTTATTTCTAAATGTTGTTATTAATATTTTTGTAGTAACAAAATTAATAAAATTTTTTTTTTTTTTAATTTCATATTTTTGGTTAAATCAATGAGAAAAAAAATTGATTTTTTACCTATTTGTATGGTCCAATAGAGACTTTTTAATTGCGAAAGATAATTTTTAAATCTCATTTATTTTATTTAGTTTTATTAATTAAATAGGCAAAGAGCAGAGGCCGAGAGAAGATAAAAAATCTGGTGTGACTGGTTGCACAGCACACAACTTTCACTTGTGTACTGAGCTGTCACACCAGTGTCGAGATATTTTTAGTTTCCCATAGCACCTTAGTTAACTTGCCCACTTGGGTTTTCATAGAAGGCACTACTGGGCTACGGTGCTAGCATGCTTCCATTAGAAATACTGTGTACTTCATACTCCTTTTAGGAAAAAACTTCTTAGTATACTTTTTAAAGAGCATCTAAAAAAGGAGCAGATTCAAGGCAGCCAAAAGAAATAAAGAAAATAATATATTTATCTTTCGCTTTATTTTACACGCTTGTCGACGTTTCTGCCGATATTCCGGTCTTCATCAGGACAAAGTGTTGTTTGTCTAGAGTTCATAGAAAGGCTCTTGACAACTCCTGACAATACGTTCGTGTGAACATTCGTCAGATGTCATGACTTCTGGTTCAGTAGTGCCTCGATGAGCTCGAGACAAACAGCACTTTGTCCTGATGAAGGCCGGAATAACGGCCGAAACGTCGACAAGTGTGTAAAATAAAGCGAAAGATAAATATATGTATTTCCATCAATATCTTGACATCGAATTTTTGTCATGATCGCAAAACTTTCTCTCTCTATATATTACCCATATATAGGTAAGAGCAAGTTACAATCGATAGATATTGATCAGATTTGGGTGTTGAAATGTTTTAAGATTTTAAATGATAAAAGAAAATTTTTGTTTTTTTTTAAATAAATTTTTGGTATTTTTTTTAATTTTCTTATCTCTTTTTTTTTTAAAGGACGACATTATCAGTATTTAAAATATCTGATAAGAAACAAGGTGTATTAAATAACAAATTCCGGTTGAGTTTTTTGAAGCGAATAATGACGATCGTTCTTTAGAGTAGAAACAACTCGATTATCCGAATTAAATTGAGAGAGAAAAGGATAATTAATCAAAGACAAACAAAAAAAAAAAAAAAACGTAATAAACGTAGATAAGATGCTGTTAATTGAGTTTCTATTTCGTTATTCACTTTGCATCTTGTCCAGATTAATTTCGGCATGCTAGACAAAAATTTTTTTTAATTTTTTATCTGTTTCAATTTAAATGTTGAATAATTAATTAAAGAAGTTGTCGATATTCCAAAAAGATCGTTATCATGAGTTTAAAAAGAAATTTTTCTATTCAATAATCTAAATGTCAATTATACGAGAGTTGAGGTTAATTTTGTGGCATTTGATAGAATATATTTAGAGGCACTTTGTCAAAGAATTCTTTTAAATAGCTAAGCGTTTAGCCAATATATAGAAAGTATAATTGATTCGTTATAAATAAATAAATATAAATAATTCAACTTATTTCATTTATGTTTCTATATGAATACGAAAAAAAATAAAAATTCTTTGTTTTTTGTAAAATTTACGCATATTTTGAAATGAGCTCTTTTGTTATAAAATATCAAGCATCGTTCTTCAGAACTAAATTGAAAACCCATTTGCTGCAATATCGTCATAATTCAAAAATCGCCCTTATTGAGTTATTGGCACAGAAAAGATAACAAAAAAAAGCTCTTTTATCTGGCGGAAACTTATCTGAGCTTTTCATACTCTTAAAATATCAGATTTTTTTAAAAAAATTTTTGTTGCCTTCAAAACCGTAACATTTTTGTTAAAAAGAAGCTGCGTGGCAGGTGTACCAGTGATATTTTCGAAAATAAATAATTAATTTCTAGAGCTACCATTTTTAATTCGAATTTTAATAAAAATGAGTTACAATATTATTTTTTTTTTTTTTGATCCCCTTAAAAAATAGAAATTTCGAGTTATGACACTCTTGAAGCAAATGAGCGATATGATGTTAAGAAAAAAAATAATAAACAAGAATTCTAAGCGAATGAAATTTTGTAGTAGAATTATTCAATTAAAAGAAATACTATAATATATATATATGGAGCCTGTTACGCATTAGTGTGTCAAGCGCCAGCTACCGAGATTTGAGAAAATCAACATTAAAGTTTTTTGTTTACATTGGATTATATATAAATTTTTTTGTCAATTGTGCAAATAACATTAAATATAAATTTTTTTAGGACATATTTCATAAAAAATACTATTAATTAAAGCATTTGAAACAATATTCCGTGCTTAACTCAATTTTGAATTTTTTGGTCTTTGACACACAGGGTCCATATATATAATATAATAATCCAATACTATGAGTTTCATTTCGTAGAGGCTAATTTACTGATTGTCCCGTTCTATTATTAATTTCAGACAGTGAGGGGTTTTAAAATCAGAGTCAAAAAAGAAGTAGCGAATATTTAGAATTTTTTTTTTTAAATGTAGGCCTATGATTATTTTTTTTAATTTACCTAATATATATGTAAATGCTTGAATAAAATAAATAAATACGGAGCACTTATCTTATCTCTGGTAGGACAAAATAATACAAGTAAATTTATTCTTTGATTTCTATACGATATATTATTTGTTTATTATTTCAAAGCCAAAGCCTTCTTTTAGAAGATTGTCGTTACTAAACTCAACTCAACTCTGATATTGGTGAAATTTAGAAAAAAATCACATCTAACGAGCAGTGCTTCTTAAGTAGTGGGCCTCTAGGGGGCCGTGGATTACCCGCAATGTAACAAATATTGTTAAATAAGTTTAAATACTTGAATTATAATTATAAAATTTTGAAATGTTGATTTGCAACTGCTTATAACATTTAAATTCACAATTATAGTTTTGAACCAAACTGAATTAAAAAAAATATATATAGAGGGCCGTGAGATGGGTTCCAACGAGGCCGTGACTTCAACAATATATTTTTTATAAGTGAAAAAACTCCAATACAAATTCCATTCATATATTTGGTATAATAATGAAGATTTGAAGATAAAAAAATACCGAAATAGGTAACAATTTATTATTATAATAGGTGAGTTAAAAAAAAAAGAAATTTTGCTACGCAAATTTCATCGGCCTCGCCAAATCGTCGGCAAAAGTGACTATCAAATAAAGATATCAAAATTACTATGTATATATTATAAACTAAAAAAAAATTAAATAATTTTTATTTTCATTTATAAAAAAGACGATTTGATTTTATTTTAATAAAAAAAAAAAAAAAAATCACTGTCTTTTTTTTATAATAAATAAATGAAATAAATTTCAAAAAAAAAATTAATTTCGTTAAAATTTGTGTGTGGAAAAACTCAATCGATAATTTTATTTATGTTTATAAATAAGATTTTGTATTTATTTATTTATATATGGCACATCGGCCACCAAAGAAGAGATGAATGGATGCTGCCCCGTCATGATGCATCCATTGAATACCCACGTGCCCTCAACAAAGATTAGAGGAGGTTAATAGGCATGCCTCTTTTCAAAGATCACTCTATTCCCTCCAAAAAAAAAACGGGAACAAAAAAAATACGGTGTGAGAACGTATAACAAATTTATTAATATTAAAAAATTCAAAGAATATTAATTAAATTTTGATTTCAAAGAAATCAACGGGAGTTCTTTTTTTTATTTAAGTGTATAATTTTATATCAATTTAGGGTGAAAAGATTGCCGGTTTTAAACCACAAACCGGGTGTCTGTGTGTGTGTTTGAGCACGTGACTGCTACTACCGATTTCTCGGTTGACGGAAGTCATCAAAGGAAAAATACCCTCTTCAAAAGAAAAAAAAGGGCAGGTAGAAAGACAAGTGCATAGATTCTTAGAAAAAAAAAAAAAAGACTCACCATGCTCTCATCAAGATCGCTATCGTGCTGATCCATCTGATAGACAGGCACCGGATCTCGATTTTTGACCCGAATTTTGATTGATTTCTTTTAACACAGGTTAAAATAAAAAATAAAAATCTTCTCTCCTCTCCCTTCGTCGGCACGCAAATCCGCGTGCAAAAAAAAAAAAAATAATTAAATTGTCAAGAACGAAAAAAACACAAGCATATCGCGCGCGCGCACACGGGGGGGGGCCGGCAACACACAGCACACAAATGTACAAAGTCAAGAAAGTTAAGTTCACACAAAAAAAAAAAAAATACAGATAAACACTCTCGATGTATCTCACGTTAAAGCTAGAAAGCATGTGTTGAGCCGAAGCTAAAAGGAATTCCAAGCTGACGCTCTCTTATCCCCACCACACACAACGCACGCCTGAGGGCAGCCAATCGGGGAGTGGCTCTCCTTCTCCGGAGGGGCGGGGCGGGGCTTGGCGTTATTTGGCTCCGCCCATTACGCCGTGGCCCGCGAATCCGCATGAGATGGCGAACAATCTCCCCCCACCACACGATGCAAGTTACACACACGCAAATCCCTGGGGAGGTGTATTTAAAAAAAAAAATGAAATTTAGCATACAGGGTTGCCAGATTTGTAAAAGGAATTTTGTTTTACCTATAATTAAATTCAATATTCTGATCTGATGTTGAGTTAGAATGTGCATTTGACAAAAAAATGAAATAACTTTCACTGCGGGATTAATAATAGCGAGGATAGAAGAAGAAAAAGAAGTTCTGTTATCAAATATTTATTTAGTACGCAAACAGCATATCAAAATCACAAATTATGTATAATATTTTCTCCTCAAGTGCTGAAGTTGGTTTATTTGTGAAAGAAAAAACGCTAAATTTTTTTATTAATTAATATTTCCAAATATATCGGCAGTGGCCTGGATTTCACCTCCTTCACGCTGGGAAGCGACGATAAGGTCTCCGAAATATTTAGAAATATTGCCTTATAAACTAATAAAAAAAAATTGCTGAAAATTTAGCGTTTTTTATCGATCAATCGACGTAAAATATTTTCTTTTTATTCCTCTGTATTGCTAGTATAAATAGATTTTTATTTATTATTAAAATCAAACCACTAGTGATGAGAAGTGGCTGTTGACTTAGAATTGGGTATAGGAGACTTTGCAGCCAAGGAATTAAATAAAAAAAAAAAATTATTTAATTATTAACCGTCGACGTTTCGGTCGTAAGTCCGAGCCTTCCTCAGTTAGAACCTTGTATTCTAACAATTAATCGTCCTGAGGAAGGTCGTGACTTGCGACCGACACGTAGACGGTTAATAATTTAATAAAAGTTTTTTTATTTAATTCCTTGGCTGTAAAGTCTCCTTTACCCAACGCTTTTGTAAATATTCTACTGCAACTGAAAACAAATTATTAAAATTCAAAATTATAAATAGTTTTTTAGCCAATCTGAATCTAGAAAAAAAGGGGGGGATGTGTGATATTGGGTTGGTTCCAAGGGGGCCGCGACTTCAAAAAGTTTAAGAAGCACTGATATAGGCTATTCATCACATTCCATTACTTCGTACAGAAAGTCCAGAGAATAAATAATTTTCAAATAAACATTCATTTTATTGTTTATCATATCATCCTTCACTTAACTAAATAAAATAACGAATAATGGAGAAATTCATCAAGAATAATTATATAATTTGCGTTAATCGAACATAAACAAAAGAAGTTAAAATATTCTCTTCTTGTGTTACTGGGGTTGGTTAAAACTTGAAGATGCTAAATGTTCAGCAAAATTTTATCAAATATAAGGGAATAATTTTCAAATAAGGTTGTATTTATGTGAGTTTCACGAGGGTAAAAAAAAAAACAAATTTAAATTGTAATATACTCAATATATGATTTTGAGATTGTGGCTGTGATGTGATTACAGTGGAGAATTGGAGGTATCAGCCAAATTGGGATTGTCCAGGTTAATAAAACTCCCAGGATAAGACGTTTCGTAATTTTTGGCCATCTTCAGTTATCGGGCTACAAAGTTGTATAAAGATAAAAATTTGTGTTAATATCTTTATACAACTTTGTAGCCCGATAACTGAAGATGGCCAAATAAATCAGGCCGAAACGTCTTATCCTGGGAGTTTTATTAACCTGGACAATCCCAATTTGGCTGATACCTCCAACTCTCCACTGTAATCACATCACAGCCACAATCTCAAAATCATATATTGAGTATATTACAATTTAAATTTGTTTTTTTTTTTTTTACCCTCGTGAAACTCACATAAATACAACCTTAGTTCAAAATGTTTCACTTGAAACCCACACCGCAATCCTTAAATTTAATTTTCAAATATTTCGGAGACTCCTTCTTCACTTAATAATTGCCGAACGAGCAACATGGTCGCTATCAAGTGTTCTAATAATAATATAAGTGGGGGAATTCACTGACGAGGTCTTTGAAAATAATCACTTTACATTTAATAAAAAAATTTGCAGAAAATTTAGCCCGTTTTCTTTTTTCTAAATTTATTTTACAAGTTTTTGTGAGCCAAAAGCCTAGTGAGCGTGCACATAAAAATAATTGAAAGATCGATGCTTCCTTTCAAAAAAAGAAATGTAACGACTTAATAAATAAAGCAACCGACACAAAAAATAGTTTTGTATTTATATAATATAAGATTATAAAAATACCAAGTGATGTCTTTCACAAAACAACAACAAAAAGCAAATTGAACAACTACAGTTATAAAAAATTTTAGAATTTATTTGATAATGCAGGAAATTGCTGAATCAAGGGCGAGGGTCGTCAGAAATCAAGCAAGTAATTTCCATATTGCGATCGTCTAAATGTTTCCTTGAACGGTTTTCTTAAAAATTGAATTTTCATGTTCTTTAATTGGACTTGAGATCAAAGAGTAAAAACAAATCTATATTAAATATTTATTTGTATATTTATATAATTTTAACATAAGTAAATACGAATTAGTTTACTGCTTAAGATCAGGCATCAAAAACAAAAAAAAGAGGCAAGTTTTTTGTTTATTGGCAAACAATTACTAAGTGGACACAGACACTCACTCAATGGTCCAGGAAAAACAAAAATAAATAAATACATTTTACGAATATTTATTAAGGTTGTTCGGATAGTACATCGTAAGTCATAATAGAATCTAAATTTTTTTTTAAATAAAATTAAAAATTTGAATGCCAAAATTCCTTATTATAATTTAGTCGTGACCTATCATAGTTTATAATTGGATTAAGTTAATAATTTAATTACCAAAAATAATAAATGAATGACTTTTGACTTGAGCAGTTTTTCACGTAATATAGATCTGGCAACATTGCATTCATCAACTATCTATTTTAAATCTTAAACGCCTTAAATTTTATTTTATTTAATATATTACAATGTTTAATGCAAATCAGTTTAAACACAATGGACGATTTGCGAGAAAAAATATTGTAAAATTGAAAAAAAAATGTATCTGACATAGAGAAAAGAGAATTATTTTATGCGACGTTGCCAGGCTGGTCTGACTCTCGAGAATTCATTATTTTTAAATATTAGCGACTGTCATTTTGGAGAATTTTTTGACTTTCTTGTTAAAATATCTTTAAAAGCGGTCGGCAGAAACTTTTGGTTTTATTTTTAACATATTCCTCGGAAGTGAATTAATAAAATGTAAGTTTTTTTGTTTTTGTATCATTTGCACAGATGCCTATATAATTCGATATGTGTGCGTTTCGTCGTTATTCCCCACAGGCTACATGTTAAATTTCAATTTTTTAAAAATTAATTACACGATAACCCTGTGTCAGATCTGCTTCAAAATTTTATTTTATACGTATTTGATAGTGATTAATAACATATTAAAAAATTAGCTTTTAATCAAGGAAAGTGCTTTAATGTCCGAACAACCTTAATATTATTATATTCTTTAGATTAAGAAAAAAAAAACTCCAGCATTATAAATTATTTGAATGCGTCTACTTTATATTGAAGCCATATTTTAAATTTTATTCTTTTTATATACCAAAAGAACTGATGATGGCGTTATTTGATTAATTTGATTGAGGCTAACTTCCTCTCCTTTTATTTATCTATAGGCCTACTATATAAAAATTTAAAAAATGAAATTAGTTTCCAAAGATTTATTTAAAAAAATAACATTTTAAATTGTGTTATTTGTAATATGTTATTTTTGTTAACTAATTAAAAGTAGAAAAAAAAACATTCACACTTTTTTTCTCATTCACACTCACACTACACACACATTCACACAGTCTTTTCGGCAGCTCAGGCCATTTAAGACATTTACGATAACCGTTATTTATGAATTTATATATATTAGGGTCCAGGCATTTTTATAATTAAAAGTAAACACAATAGGGTTATATTTATCACGAATGTGTTTATTAAAGCTTTTGTGGTTTGAAATATTATTATTAGAAGAATTTTTAATTATAGACCACATTTTTGTAATAAATATTTATTAAAATATATAATAACGTTGTACAGTATTTATATATTTTAATAAATATTTAATACAAAAATGTGGTCTATAATTAAAAATTCTCCTAATAACAATAGGGTTAGGTTATAAAGGAGTTTATTTTGGTTCATGTACATTTCGATGTTAAATTGTTGATGTAGACTCTACATTGTAGAGTGACACACTCAAATTTAGAAGGCTATTTTTTTTTTTGGTTTGGTTTGAGTGAAAAAAGAAAAACAATTGTATATTTTCAGCGAGTTTTATTTCACCTTTCGATATTTAGATTAATAACTCAGTTAGTTATAAGATTCTCCTCCTAGCTCTTTTCGTTCTTGAGATATTTTGTTCACAGACAGACAGACCATGTCGCGAAAACCACTTTCAAAACGTGTATATCCAACAAAATCTCGACATCGAATTTTTGACACGAATCCAATAGGACTAATTTCTATCTAGATATTTATTACATATATACTTACAACGGTTATCATCTAAAGTCCTAAATGGCCTGAGTTGCCGAAAAGACTGTGTGAATGTGTGTGTGAATGAGAAAAAAGTGTGAATGTTTAAAAAAAAAGATTACATATATACATAGGTAAGAGAAAGTAAAAAAGTAACATTTTTAATACTTAATGCATTTGTGTGTCATCATCAAACAACTTCTGATGTTGATACATGAGTGTAGAAATGTGCATTAACTGGTAAAAATGTTAATTTTGAAAACTATCACTTAATGGTAAAGCATACGGTTAATTTATCTATATCTATATTTACCCAGGTCTTTCTAACTGAAATTTATTTTCCGTAAAAAATGTAATATTTTAATAACGGGTTAATGAAATTTTGTCGTTGGGGGGGGGGATTTTTTATTTCTTTTTCGGCATCAGAGGCCATTTAGACCCCTCCCTATTTATTAGTAGCCAATTCAATTTAAATAAATTTTTGTCTCATGGGAAGGGATGCCAACTTGGTGGTTGGAAGATTCAATTTACAGGAGGACCTCTCTGGGGGATGAAAATTTTTCAAATACGTCCCAGTGTTCTTTTTAGAGAGGGTGATGTTATTTGAAAATGCAGTTTGTCTATTGAAGAAACAGGGACATGGTTAGCGCCCCTGCAGTTTCCACAGCTGCAACCCTCCAAGCGCTCGCTGCATTAGAGGAAGAAAAACCAAAAGCTTAATTTTACACTGATAATATTATCTGTTCGCCCTCGGGGGGGGCGTGGTGTAGAGGTTAGTGTGCTAACCTCATATACCAAACGTCGCGGGTTCGGACCCCAGGCAGTCCGATGATTTTATTTAAGCCATCTGGATACCAGATGGCTTAAATAAAAATGGCCTGGACCCCCCTATATGTATATTTATATAATAACGGTTATCGTCTAAAGTCTTAAATGGCCTGAGTTGCCGAAAAGACTGTGTGAATGTGTGTGTGAGTGTGAGTGTGAATGAGAAAAAAGTGTGAATGTTTTGTAAAAAAAAAAAAAAAATTATCTGTTTGTTTGTTTGTTTAGAAGACCATTGTTGATGTTGTATTTTTCAATAAAAAAATCTCGAGATTGTTAACGCTAAAATTTAAGGGATGTTGTTAGTTCAAGTAGCACGACGATGATATGAGACATCGGAGGAGATGGTTGCTCTTTAGATTGATTTATATAAACTTTTGAAATTTTTAATTCTTTGGCAAGGCTCTGAGGAAGGCGCCAAAAGAAATTTACTGTATGTATGTGTGTCTGTACGTATATGTATTTTTGCTTATATCTCTGGAACTATTAATTGGATTAGGATGTGAGGCTTGGCTAATTTGTAGTCTTAAATGGGCCTAAGAAGATATTAAAACTAGAAGTGAATCGAACCGCAGGGAGCGGTAAAAATGAGCAGTAAATTATTATCGGGAACCACGAATTTCTTAGCTTCCTCTGAACCAAATCTTTTGAAACTCAGCCATAATAATTAGGACGATAGCCTCTAGATCTGAAGCAAATTTCATGACAATCCGTTCAATAGTTCAGAAGATATTCGTAAAATATTTATAAAATCGTTATTTCATAGAATATATAGAGATTCAAAGTTAGGCCTATACTATATAGCAGAACAATTTTGCAAATTCGTTGCCTAATTTTACTTTCTCGTATAGAATATAAAGAGAAAGTATTGTAATCGTAAAAAATTCGACCTCGAGATTTTGATGTTTCTCCACGTTTTAGACCTCCCTGAGTCCAAAAATACCATTTTGGGCATTATGTCTGGTTTGGGGGGGGGTGTGTGTGTGCGTGAACACAATTGCTTAAAAACCAAAAGAGCTAGATCGATGAAATTTGGTATATGCTCCTTACACTAAAATTGTAGATTTCTATCAACTTTTGGAGTAAATATGTCACTTGGAAGTAGTACTTTACCTAAAAAGTTTTTTCAGAAATTTTGAAATTTTCAATTTCTTTGTTATATTATGATAAAATACTCAATTTTAAAAAGTTTTTATTCTTTGACATTTTTCCGAAAACTGAATAGTTTTTGAAATAATCACAGAAGAAAACGACATTTTTCGTTAATTTTGGTAAGAAAAATCAAAACAAAATCATACAGGTGTCATTAAAAAACTTGTAAATATAAACAAATGAATTTGATTTAATGACACCTGTATGATTTTGTTTTGATTTTTCTTTCCAAAATTAACGAAAATTGTCGTATTTCTTCTGTGATTATTTCAAAAACTATTCAGTTTTCGGAAAAATGTCAAAGAATAAAAACTTTTTAAAATTGAGTATTTTATCATAATATAACAAAGAAATTGAAAATTTCAAAATTTCTGAAAAAACTTATTAGGTAAAGTACTACTTCCAAGTGACGTATTTACTCCAAAAGTTGATAGAAATCTACAATTTTAGTGTAAGGAGCATATACCAAATTTCATCGATCTAGCTGCTTTGGGTTTTAAGCAATCGTGTTCACACACACACCCAGACGTAATTCCAAAAGAATATACCAGAAAGTCTCGGGGAAGTCATCCCCATATTTTTTTGCTTGTGACGTAATTCGTTATGCTTTTCATGTGAGTCACAGGTCAAGGCCTCAAAAATTTTTGTTATCATTAAACTAAAAAAATACAGAAAGAAGGAATTTTTATTTAAAATAAGAGAGGCAATTTTAAGAATTTTGTTTGCATTCTAAAGTGTTTTTGGCAGGTAAATTGAATTGTCTAAAGCCATTAGCAATTGATTTTTTTTTTTTTTACCTGAAAAGGATTAAATATTTCGTTGAAAAAATAAAATAAAAGTTTAATGTTTAGTATTGGAATTTATCCCTTCAATTTCACCCTGAGTATCTTTCGTTATAAGAATAAAAGGTTGTTTGTTTTTTTGTTGTTTTCACAAAGAGGATTGGGAAAAGATTAAATTGAAAGAACTTTATCTTTTTTTTTTTATAAATAGCTATCCTTTGAAATTGTAAGGGACATTTTTGTTTAAATAACAAAAATTGCTGTGTATAAATTGAAAAAAATTTCTCGATTTTTCTCTAAGGGCCTTCACATCTAACTCTCGGTTAAGCTAGTCTTTTCACATCTAGTTAAGCTAATCATATCATTAAATAAGAGTCAAGATCGTAGTTAACTAGCTAAGACCCAAATAATACAAAAATATGGAATATAAAATTTTCTCTATGGTTTTCTAATGAAAAGAAAACAAAAAATCTGGTGTGACTGGTCGCACCAGATTTTTTGTGTCGACATATATTTAGTTTCCGACAGTACGGTACATTCGATTTTCAAGATGTACAATTTATAAGTATGGGAAAATATTTATATTTTGTTACCATGGCAACCATTTCTCCTATCTTTTCTATGGAGTACAAGAGTAAAGTGTGTCTTCAGAATGATTTCAATGAGCAAAATGAGAATATACATTTTAAAGAGAATCTAAAAAATAATTGAGTTTTGAATTTAAAAAAAAATCGTTGGAGCGAATTTAGAGAAAATCGAAAAAAACTGAAAAAGTGCATCAGTAAAGTACTAGTACTTTTTGGCCAATTTTGTTTAAAAGCTTCGTGTCACGTCCCATGGGGGTGCCTAACTTAAATATAAAATTTCAACCTCCTAGCTCTTTTGGTTCTTGAGATATTTTGTTCACAGACACACACACACACACACACACACACACACACAGACAGACAGACCATGTCGCGAAAGCCACTTTTTTGGATTCAGGGGACCTCAAAACGTGAAGATCCATCAAAATCTCGACATCGAATTTTTGACCTGAATCCAATACTTTCTCTCTCTATATATTAACATATATATAGAGGTAAGAGAAAGTAAAATGCAATCGCATTGAAATCCGGTCTCTACTAATAACGAAGAGAACAAATTCTGGCCGAGGAATAATAAAAAAGAGAGCTCTAAATTTGCTAAAAATGCTATTATCCATTTACTTGTCGTTTATTTAAAAATCGATAAAAATTAAAAAAAAATTTCCTCATTGATTCTATCATTAATCGAAATTTAATTTTAAAAATATAGGGAGGCCAAATATATAAATAAATATTTATATTTGTTTCTTTTTTAGATAATTTCCAATAAATCTTTTTTTTTTTTTTAATAAAAGATACCGAAACAGACGATTAAATATTTTGTATCTTTATTTATAAGAAAAAAAAAGATTTATTTATTTATATACCTTTAATTCAAATTAATTTATTTATTTATTAAATCTCTCTCAAAAAAAAAAAAAAAAAAATATTTCAAATTTTATTAAATAAATACGCAGTAAAAAAAAAAAGATTTCTCATTGAATGTTTTAATCAGATATAAAGTTTTCAAGATTTCAAATAAATAATTTTTAAGAAATACAGAAGAATCCAGTAAAGATCCCCCCCCCCCCCCCATTTTATAAAATTAAACAAATACAAAAATTTTTAGTGCAAAAAAAATTTATTAATCTTCTTCTTCTTCTTCTGTCCTCGCTTTATTGCCCGCGATGCGGGGTCGGCGGACCTAACTTTCTCCCTCCAACCCTATCATAAGTTTTTGCGACCGGAAGAAATAGGACAGGCCGGCCCGTCGCACGGTAAAAAAAACATTAATTTTTTTAATATATTTTGTGAGTATATAGGTATGTTACAGACTAAACTGTTTTGAGGACCTCTGAGTTCCGCAACTCTCTGTGTGTCTGTGAACAAAATATCTCAAAAACGAAAAGAGCTAGGAGGTTGAAATTTTATATTTAAGTTAGTCACCCCCCTGGGACGTGACACGAAGCTTTTAATCAAAATCGGGTAAAAAGTACTAGTACTTTACTGATGCACTTTTTCAGTTTTCTTCGATTTTTTTCAAAATTCGCTACAACGATTTTGATTAAAATTCAAAAATCAATTATTTTTTAGATGCTCTTTAAAATGTATATTCTCATTTTGTGATTGAAATCTTGTGAAGACCACTTTACTCTTGTATTTCATAGGGAAGATAGGAGAAATGGTTGCCATGGTAACAAAATATAAATATTTTCTCATACATAAAAATTTTACATTTTGAATTCTAATATATCGGCGGAAACTAATTATAAGCTTATATCGAGACCAAAAAATCTGGTGTGACAAGCGCCGAACACAACTTTTAATAAGCGAAAATAAGAGACTGAGTCACACCAGATTTTTTTAAAATGAATTCGTATCCTGGGAGCTGGTAGAGACATTTTTATCGCTTGGCGACTCTAACCTCTAGGACAAGAGGACAAATAGTGAATAGAAGAAATCAATCCATACCTATTATTTATTTGTATACTCCCTCAGTCTCTCTGATATCAATTATTTTGCTATCTACGTATTACGTGATTAAGATAACATTTTAGTAAAATAAAAAGAGAAGAATTGGAAAGACAAATAAGAAACCTTTGCCCCTTTCTAATCTTTTCTTTTTTGAAGATAATAAAATTGCGGCTAGAAAATTTTATTAGTTCCTACAAATACAATTTTTTAGTTCAATTTTAGAGACGAATCCAATACTTTCTCTCTAGAAGTAAGAGAAAGTAAAAATGAATTAAATAATAAAAAATATCTTTAATAAATTATTTTTTTTTTAATAAAAGAAAGTATGCTGGGATGATTGATTATTGAATTAAGGTTATGGAGAAGAAACAACCAGCGACTGCTTTCCACGTCAAATAATCAAAATAATTTATTTGCAAATATTTCGGTATGCCTGGTTATTTATTTTGTAATTTTTATTAATTTTTATATGACCGCGGGCTTGGCGTAGAGGTTAGCGTGCTGGCCTTTAGGGTCTCGGGTTCGGATCCCAGGCAGTCCGATGATTTTATTTAAGCAATTTGGATACCAAACAGTGGCGTCATTTGGAGGAGGGAAGAGGGGGCGTTTGCCCCCCCCCCCCCCCCCCAAGGGCTCTGATTTTTATAAAATTTTATATTATTCTTAAATAAAATATTTCAAAATATATCTGCGAGTACAGTATACAAACTGTACAAAATTAAGCAATTAATTAAATTAAATTTTAAGAAAAAAAAATGATTTGCCCCCCCCCCCCTAGAAAAAGTTGAAATGACGCCACTGATACCAAATGGCTTAAATAAGAATGTCTGGACCTCAAATATATATAATTAATCAATAACGGATATCGTCAAAGTCTTATAAGGTCTGAGTTGTCGAAAAGACGTGTGAATTGTGTGTGAGGAAAAAAGTGTAAAAAAAAAATATTTATTTAAAAAGTTACTAACTTCACAAAACGTTCCTCATGCCTCAGATAGCTCTAGCTAATTATATGTGTAAAAACTCATTTTTTTAACTCGAAGGTTAAGCGTGTTTTTGTTTACTATATCGATAATTTGCTATCGGTCGGATAAGTTTGCTAGTTGACGAGAAGTGAATCAACCCGCCCTAAGAAAAATATACAAACAACGCCCCCCCCCCCCACTTTAAATAGTCCGATGAACACAATAAATGTGCCTGTACCCCAATATATAGTCTGGATCCTGAACAAAGATCGATCAGACATTTTGGTATAAATTTATAAAAATAATATTTTTCTTGTTTGCGCAAAAAGAATCAAAGTTCAAATATTTCAAGTCTATTAACTCTTTTGTTTGTTCTAGATATGAGAACCGTAAGTTATATAAAAAACAAAAAAACAAAAACAAAATGATGCACGAATGTATGGGTATATCAGTAATGACACAATTAAAATATTCTTTAATTTTAAAGTGAAAATTGCGTTAAAAATATTTCAATGCGCCGCACAGTGGTTCCAAATCCCGACGAAAACGTTATTTAATCTCTCTTCAGTACACAGGGGTTTTTGAGGTCTCTGATTTAGAATTTGATATTATTTTTTCAGAAAAAAAAAAATATGGCGGAACCAATATGGGGGACTAAAAAAAATAATTCGATTTCAATCAAAATTGGCATTGTCGGGTTCCCGAGGTCGCCGATTTCGTATTTTAAATAAATTAATAACAAAGTAATTTTTTTTAATTTGTCTTTTTCTGCATCTTAGGTCATATTGACTTTAAATGATACACATTGTTTAATACGATGTATTTGTGGAGGTTCAGGCACATTTATTTATGTCAAAATAATTTAATTACAATTTTTTTTATTGAATGTTTTTAATACGGATTACAAAAAACATTAGATTAAATAACATTAATATGCTTCGTCAGATGAATGTTCAAATTTAAAAAAAAATATGCAAGTGGGTCAGCTAATTTTTTAAAATTATTAATGAAGAAGGATTAAAAAAGACAGGAAAAGTGGTTTGAGAGTGGGATGTCGTGGGACTTTTGACTTTTTGACTTTTGAATTTTGCGATTTCTGAAATGGAAACAAAAATAAGACGTTATTTGTGATGCTCCTATTATTTAACTATCAAATTTTATTGCATTTTTTTTACATTGTTGAAATTTACTTTATTTCAGTCGTTGATTCCATTTGAAGAAATTGAAATAATCGAAAAAACAAGGAAATGGAGAGCGATTGAAAAGGATGCCTATTTGCGTTCGGAGAGAGCTCCCGATTGTTGTCATAAACGCTTAGATTCAAATAGATTTTGAGAGCCAAATAAGTGCATATGACTCTCAAAAACGGTCGTTTCTAAAAAGAAATATTCTAATAAAACTATTTAGGGGCCTAAAAGTCCCCAAATTGAAACAAGTGTTCGGGATTTGGAACCACTGTGCGCCGTTGTCTTTTTATCAAGAAGCGGTCGCTAGCTGAATGTATTATCCCCCTGACCCCCTTGCTACCATATGCATCAAATTTATTCTTGCTCACTGTTTGGAAATTTTAAATTTCCCTCACTGACTCAACTCCCTCTGTCTCAGCGAGAGAGTAAGCAGGATCATAACGGATGTCAGTGCCTAGCGCTTTATATTATACTAGCTGCGGTAGGGTTGCCTTCGGCAACCCTACCCGCTAGGCCCTGGCGGGCGGCGTCTCGGGATTTGACGTAAGAGTTGTCCAGATAAATGTATTTTAATTAATTATGAGGAAGCGTTTTTATTTTTCATTTTAAAGATTTGATGAATATATTTTTCGTAAAGCGAATTAGAGCCTGTTTTCCAATGCTTTGCTGGAGGAGGCGACGATTTGATTGAAATGTGAAATCTTAGAGGGAAGAAGTCAGTCAAAAAAAAAAAAGAAAATTTAATTATATAACAATTTTTATTATTTTTCATTTGAGAGATTTAATTTTCTCATTATTATAATTAATTAGCTTTAATTTTTCATAAGTAGAGAGAGAACACAATGTTTTCCAATGGAAGAATTCTAGATTTGTGATCCCCTGAAAAGGGGGGGTTCCCTACCCCTAATTTGACATAATTATAGCCTAAAACCATCCCCGGAAAATACTCTACTTATTAAAAAAATCTCCATGAGAATCGGTTTGGTAGTTTCGGAGTCTATGCGTTACAAACAGACAGACAGACAGACAGAATTTGTCTTTGATAAAATAGCAAAAGTATTAAAATAAAATATAGATATAGGTAATTAAAATTAAAATTAAAATTAAAAATTGAATAATTAAATCTCACAATTATTATTTTATAATTCGTCATATATATTAAATTTCAACTTTCTTATTTTTTGTCATTTATATGGATAGAGATATAATATTATTAGAGAGCGCAAAAGTGTTTTATTTTAAAAAGTTTAATTCAAGTCAAACTTATCCGATAGATAGTAAATCATTGATAGAGTAGCTTGTGTTTTTAATTTAACCATAGGGGTTAAGCCCTATACCGAACATTAAGTCTTAGCTAGTTAACTACGACCTGGGCCTCTTATTTAAATTTTACATATTGGCGGAAACTAAATACATGTCGTCACAAAAAATCTGTTTTGACAAGCACTTTCACCGTGTGTCACTCTAGATTTTTAATTAGGCGAAATCTATTATTAAAGCTCTGTCAAATATTCTATAGCCTAACTGTGTTCTGGTTTTTTTTTTAATAAAGAATTTTTATGAAAATAATATCTTGGTACCTGAATTTTTGTTTTGTTAGACCTTTTTTTTTAGGTAAAAACATTGGCCTTGAAACGAGCTAGGGAGGAGGGGGAAGCTGCTTCCTTGGCTAAGCAGCTGGACAAAGGAAACAAATGAGATGGGTGATAAAAATATGAGCTGCTAAACAGAAGGTTTTATTTGAAGGATACTTTGAAAATTAGGGAGAAAATAGAAACAAAATTTGTTTTAGCAACAAGGGGGCGGGGGGGTCCGGGGGGGAATTGGGGGGGGTATAAATTTGGGGGGGGGGGTAGTCAACTAGCAAAATTATCCGACAGATAGCAAATCATCGATAATGACAGGACAAGAAATACCTTCGAGTTAAAAAAAATGAGTTTTTAGCTATCTGATTTAAAACGAAAGTTTTGTGAAGTTAGAAACTTAATAAAAACATCATTTAAAAAAATCATTAAAAATTAAAATAATTAATTAAAGCTAATTAACCAAAATTTCTAAAAAATGAACAAGTCTTGTGTTTCTAATTTCACTCCTTTGGATTTTAGCTAAATAACTACGATCTGCGCTCTTATTTAATCATATGATTAGCTTAACTTGATGTGAAAAGACTACAGTCATAGTCAATTAGCTTATCCGAGGGATAGATAGTAAATTAGATTTAATAGAAGAATTCAATTCAAGTACACAAGGTTTTTTGTTTCAATGATATATTCATTTAATATTAACACTTTATACGCATTTAATTCTCCTTTTAAAGCAAAATGTTTCAACTAGAGCCAACGGTCACCAGTTTAAAATTAAGTAAATTAAATTATTTTGTAAATATGTTTTTATGTAGGCCTATAGCATTTTTAATATAATTAAGCTTAAATACAGGGGAATGACTTCCCCAAAACTTTCGCGTATATTCTTTTGGAATTATGTTTGTGTGTGTGAGTGTCTCTAAATGTGTATGTGAACAAGACGCTTAAAAACCAGAGCAGGCAGATCAAAGAAATTTGGTATATACTCTTTGCACTAAAAATGTAGATTTCTCTCAACTCTTGTCATACTTCATCTGGAAGTAGAACTTTACCTAAAAAGTCTTTTCAAAAATTTTGATATTTTCAATTTTTTTGACATATTAATATAAATTACTCTAGATATGGAAGCAGAGGCAGCCAAAAATAAAATACTCTGAATGCTTAACCAATCAGTTGGAGACGTTTCGGTTTATTTACTAAAAACCATCCTCAGTCCATTAATTGGTATATTTATGCTCAGAGTTAGTCAGGTGATAATTAATATACATTGTTGTAAAATAGAATACTATTGTTCACGTATGTATATAATGAAAATTGGGCTTTGATGAATTTGATGGTTGTTTGTATGAGTTTCAAATATATCCAAATTCAAAATAGAGAGATATTTTATAAAACTCACACAAACAACCATCAAATTCATCAAAGCCCAATTTTCATTATATACATACGTGAACAATAGTATTCTATTTTACAACAATGTATATTAATTATCACCTGACTAACTCTGAGCATAAATATTCCAATTAATGTGCTTCCATATCTCCTTTAATCAACATACACAGCCACTACTTACATCTTAAATGGACCGTTTATTTTGAAAAGTTTTTATTCTTTGACATTTTTGTCTTTTTCTTTGTTGATTATTTCAAAAACTATTCAATTTTCGAAAAAATGTCAAAGAATAAAAAGTTTTCAAAATAGAGTAATTTATCATAATATAACAAAAAACTTGAAAATTTCAAAATTTTTGAAAAAACTTTTTAGGTAAAGTTCTACTCCCAGATGAACTCCAAAAGTTGAAAGAAATCTACAATTTTAGTGCAAAGAGTATATACCAAATTTCATTGATCTGGCTGCTCTGGTTTTTAAGCAATCGTGTTCACCCCCCCCCCCCCCACACACACACACAGACAGAGAGAGACATAATGCCCAAAATGGTATTTTTGGACTCAGGGAGGTCTAAAACGTGGAGAAACATCAAAATCTCAAAGTCGAATTTTTTTACGATTACAATACTTTCTCTTTATATTCGAAAGTAATAATTAATCAATCCCGCATTGTAGGGATTTAACAAATCGCCAAAAAGCGAGACGAAATATGAAATATTAGAGAAAATATTCAATCGCCCAGGCGTTTTTATATATTCAACAAAATGTTTAAATAAAAGTGTTTTTATTGAAGGAAGAAGGGAAGGGAAGGGGAGGGGAGGGGAGGGGAGGGGGGTAGACTCCACTTGTTCCTTCTCCTTTTGTAGGATCTTTTCATTAAAAGCCTGTCTGTCGTCATTTGAAATATTGAACTTGCAATCTCTTTTGTCCTCTGTCGCCACACAGTATAAAAGAATTCCTTTTCAAAACGTTTATAAACATGTTTAAAAATGAGTTTCTTGAAATATTATAAATTACTTTAAAAATAAATTTCTTTAATATTAATAAAAATAACCGGACATAAACTGATTGGCTAGAGTGCCGAGAATAATGCGCATATTAGTTCATTCATGATCTGAACAAGTGGCCAAAGAATATTTATATATCAATACATAACTTTTAATTAAGAAAATGAATATACGAGTCAAAGAAAACGTAACTCTCTGTTTCTTCTTCCTAATCTCTCTTAATGATACTGTTAACTTAATAAACATTTAATATGAAATATCTTAAACATTTCTAAGTAAATTTAACACAAATCCATATCATTTTAATAAATAATTACAATTTAAATAAATGATGGAGTCATGGAAAAAAAAAGAAGAATGCAGCCAAATATTCTTTTATTTTAATTCTCGCCCTCGCGGCTGACGTTTCGGTCCGAGGTCTAGGCCATTTTCAGAGCCGGCTGGCAATAATAAAGTGTGGAAATTTGCAACAACAGCGACAACATTCAGCATGTGGTCAGCTCACAGCAAAACGTAGAGAACGTCAACGGCATTTTTGATTATTGCCAACCGGCTCTGAAAATAGCCTAGACCTCGGGCCGAAACGTCAGCCGTGAGGGCGAGAATTAAAATAAAAGAATATTTGGCTGCATTCGTCTTGTTTTTTTTTTTTCATGACTCCATCATCATTAAGCCTACAGGCACAAATCTTGTGAATGTGTGTGTGAGTGTTTTTATAAAAAAAATATTTCCATTTTAGTTCTTCTCTGTCTATTTTATTGCAAATTCTTATAAAAACAAAATTTTGAATTAATATCCAACAAAACATATCGAGATTATGTTGATTTTGTCCCTCAAAATGAAAATCGACATTTTTCCATTTATTTTATTTGTAATTATTTATTAAATTATTTGTATTTGCGTCAAATTTACTTAAAAACGTATAGAATAATTCATATTAAATGTTTCTTACATTAGAGTATCATTAAGATAGATTAGAACAGGTCTTGTTAAAAAGAAACAAAATGTTACGTTATTTTTTGAAGCACAGTGTATAATTGAAGCAAATAAATAAAGAACAACGATGATTAAGAATTTGGATTTTTTCTGAGGAAGGCAGACGATC
>JAKCPI010021149.1:0-40297 GCA_023213315.1 Euborellia annulipes
CTATCGTGATCCCCGTTTATTTGCCCTATGTGCTTACGTGCTCGAAGACACACACCTCAAACCCAACCCACCTCTGGCTGTAGCCATCTACCGGCACCCTGTGAAGTTACATCATTTCCTATCTCTAACTTCTCCTCCTGTGTTCGTTTCTAGCTAGTGAACTAATCCATATTTCTGATTCCATCTATTCTAGGGAGGATTTCCTAGTTGAGGAGGGACTCGCTCAGCACCGGCGATTAGTCTACTCCTTTCGAAGAATGCTTCACTGAGAGAGAACCTTCATTACGTTCCTTCCACAGGACGGGATGCCACAGCAACTCTCTCTCGTAGAGTCGCCAGGGGGCTATTGTGGTGAGCTACTATATTCCAATCCATTATTGAATAATATAGACATAATCTTTTATATATAAACAAAAAAACTGTTAGAAAAAATATTTTAAATTTATTCATATTGGAAGGAGGGGAGGGGGGGGGGGGAATTGGATCATCCACCTCCCAAAAAAATCATCTGGGCCTGGTTGTAGTTAAGAAGTTTTGTATGTTTTTATATATATATATGTATGCACCTGGAAAGGTTTTTAAATTATTGCACAGGGGCCCACATCTTGTGGGTACATGGATGGCGACCACGAGCTGGGACAGGCAGTCCTTCAGTCTCCAAGTGGAGGAGGGAGATTAGGATTTTTTTAACAGATTCTTTCTCTTTGGCATTAAACAGGATTTTTCAGGAGTTTACCGTTATTAAATACCCTATTATCAATTTTTAATACAAATGCAAACATTTTTTTTTTATAATGAAAAGATAAAGTTTCTAATGCAAAAAATTCCATCTCCAACCGACCTAGAAACTACTATTTTTTCTGAAGAATGACTAGAGAGGAGAGAATTTTTTTTAGAAATACTTTTGAGGATGGCCGGAGGTCTGACCGAAATATTCCTTAAAATTTTATATCCCTACAAATTAATTTTTGAGTATAAAAAAATAAGAATTGATTCTCTCTTTTTTCCTAATTTTGAATGTATTCAATAGTACGATAAGGGTGGATACAGGGGGATGGGATAAAGAGGGCAATTACCTCTCTCCCGAGATTTAAAAAAAAAAAATTTTTTTTGGAAAAATATTTTATTTTTAATTTGTATACTGTGCGACCAGTTACATCAGATTACCTCCCCCCTGTGAAACTTCTCTGGATAAGCCACTGTAGTACGAGTAGTTCGTTAGTAACTTTACAAATGACTTACCAATTTAAATAATTACTATCGGATTCTAAATGTGTTCAGTTGTCGATTAACAACAAATGATTAATAATGTTGGGTTATTGATTAGTAAGTAGTCTGCTTTATTAGAATTATTTAATTTAATTAAAATATTTTTGGTGTTATTCCATATTTCGCTTTTCTTGTGGTGTTTTACAAAATGGAAATGTATAAAGAATAAAGGAGTAGACTCACCTCCACCGGGTATGTAAAGATTAAGGTGCAGGCAGTCTTCGCTCTGATTGGCGAGTAGCGGCACTAGACGGCGCAAATGATGGTACCTTGCCCTAGGCATGCGCAGTAGTGCCGCCGTGAGGTTGCTGACGTCAGGCGGGCGCTGCGGGCACACGGGCGGCTGGGCGTCGGCCAGCCGGGTGCCAGACCAAAGAAGGGGTGGGTCAGGCGGACGAAGCCGCAGCTCCCGTACCGGGGGGGCAGCGTATGGCACCCCCAGGAACACCTGACGACAAAACCAATCACCTACTATTACTCATCAATATAAATATACTTTTTTTTTTTTTAACAAATTTATAAGTTTCAAGCAATATTCTCTGAAAAAGTATGTAATTTTATGACAGCTGGCAGCATGTATTCATTAATCGATTTTAGTTCACCTTTCTATGCTATCTAATTATTTGCTTCTCGTAGTAAAGACTATATAGAAACGAGCTAAGTTGAGGAAGAAAGTCAAAAAGTCAAAAGTTAATTTCTCCGCTTAGGCCTATATGTGTATGGGTACAGTGTAAATAAATTAAATGGGTTACAAAAATTTGCATGAGTGAACTAACTCATCAATAGATTTTTCCGATTAGTGACACTTTAACATTTATAGAATGAATCATACTTATTCAGTGATAATTTTTTAAAGAGATTACATTCGGTTATTTTTTTAAACGGTCATTTGGGTTGCCTATCTTCCAGTAAGAATTTATTTTTCTTTTATTAAGTCTTTTCGGTACCATAAGCATAGACTTTTAAAAGGTACAAATATTATTTACGATATATATATATATATATATTGGGGTCCAGGCATATTTATTTATACCACTTGATTTCTAAATGATTTAAATAAATATTGCCTGGGATCCAAACCCTTGCCTCGAGTCTTTAGGATTATCAATATTGATATTTCGACCATGGTGAGGAGGAGGGAGGGGGGCATAAAGGTTGAATTATTTCAATTAACCCAAATTTGCTCCTACATTAGAACTAAAATATTTTTCCGCTTTCCTAAAATAATCTGTTATGAATGTCGAATTTAGGTATAAACTAGCTGCGGCGCCCTCCTTCGGCGGGCTTCACGCCTAGCCAGGAAGGCTTCACCCCCCCTGGACTCCCCTCCAGCTGGCTCGGACCCGCCTTTTTTAAATTATGCAAAGAAAATTATTACTATTCCAATCCAGTGCTTGCTTGAGGATTTGTTTACATTCATAGAAAACATAAATACAAAGAATATATAGACTATATACTGGTATTTATCTTTTCTCTATTCATTTCCTATGGGAATTAGTAAATCAAAAAGTTATAAGAATTTCAGGACCCGATTATTTTCTTAGACTCTCCATAACGTCCTCTATAAGAGCTCAAAATTTCGTTTTCCAATGGAAAGTTGGTCAAACAGAGCGTGACAGACGAACGGACAGACGGGAAGACGGACAGACAGACGGACACTCCGGGGGGGCGGGGTGTGGGACCGAGCTTGAAATAATAATTTTTGCGGTAAAATTTTAATTGATTACATTATTTTTATAATAGAAGCTCTAAAAATGAGCCCTCTACACTTTTTCTCAAAAGAGAATTTGATTTTGAAATTAAAATTTTCTATCTATAGGTTTTCAAAATTTACTGAACCAAAAATAAGAGTTTTTTTTTTTCATTTGCAAAAAATTGTTTCTAAATTAAATATTGGCAATTTATTTAAGAGACAAAGAAAAATAAAATAAATAAGACAAAAACAAAAAAAAAAAAAAACTTTTTTCTGGCAAAAAATAATCTCAATTAATAAAAAAATGAAATCAAATTGGTATCAAATTGTTTCCTCTCCACTTCTCGTTGCTTGCTTTCACCCTACAAACAATACCAAATTACCCCCCAGGGGAGTAATTAGCCCCCGTTCTAGACCAACTATAGATCATTCTATAATTGGCTTTAATTATTCACTTAAATTGATTTAACAAACTCAGGTTTAGATAAAATAAACAAGCGATCCGTCAACAATTGACGCGTTCGTTAAGCTACTCTGAGCTTTGGGCGATGATTACTATTTATTTATAAATGATTTATTAAATAAAATTCCTATTCCCTAAATATACAGGGTGTCCACTAAAGGACAGTACCGGGGCCTTTGGCGGGAATAAGCCGGTAAAGTTGAGGGAAGATGGTTTTTCGCAAATATCTCAAAAACTATGCGGTCTTCCGCAAAAATTCATTTATACAAAAATAATCGAAATTAAATTACAAACAAAAATGGTTTAGTACATAATCACGCTAAAGTGAACGGTTCGGAAGATTTAGAGGGAAATTTGTAATTCTTATAATGGTTGTCATGCTAACAAGATATAAATATATCTATCTATATCAGTGTCTCCTTTCATATGAATTATAAATTTTAGCCCTCTATATCTCCCGAACCGTTCACTTTAGTGTGATTATGTACTAGACCATTTTTGTTTGTAATTTAATTTCGATTAATTTTGTATATATGAATTTTTACGGAAAACCGCATGGTTTTCGAGATATTTGCGAAAAACCATCTTCCAGCAACTTTACCGACTTATTCCCCCGGTACTGGAAGTGCTGACTCTAGAGCATCTTCCCATCACTAAAATGCAACCTATTCTGAAAATATTAGCCTTCAGAAAATTCTTGCCCATTTTTGTCGCCAGCTCTTGAACTATTAAAAATGCCAAACAAAATTGTGATAATTTCCAAGGGGATCAGAAAAGAGGAGGACTAGATCCCTTTTACTTTCGCATTTCAACGTTCCCAGTCGTAAATAAAATTTTATTTCAATATTTTTATTTGAAAATAATATAAAGTAAACCAAAACTGGCTTTAGGACTTTTATGTGCATAGAAAATCAGCCCTGTTTTTACGTTGTAAGTATGATAAACTGAAAATTAATTACTATTTTCCAAAATAAAAATTCTCTTTTATTATATAGAAGTAAACAGTGTGACAGATAAGCAAGACAAATTTGTTTGTACTTTCTACAAAATACATAAACAATATTTATATAGTATTTATTAATAGAGGTGGTTTCAGAGAGAGAGAGAGAGAGAGAGAGAAACTTTTATTTCAAACTTTTTTCTCCTTGAGTGAAATAAAAAAATAAAAAGTTTATTTTAACCAAAAGTAAAAAAAAAAAAAATATTCTCACTCTTCACAAAGTTTAAAACACAAGAGAGTTTTAGCTTTTGGATTTCATAATTCCATTGCAAAAGAAAAAAAAAAGAAATTTGCTAATAAATAATAAATGATTTTATTAAAGTAAGCTTTTATCAGTTGAAGTTGAATGCCTGCTTCCCACCCCCTCTCTCTCAGAATATATTAAGATATAAGCTTAAGAAAAATATATGGAAAAAAATATTTTAAAATTTAATATCATTTAAATTAAGAAATACAAAATTTAAATCAATGAAGTAAGTGGCTGTTTGTTTATACAAGAGACAACAGGAAGAGGGGTAGGAGCAGCCAAAAATAAAAAGCCTTCGATATTCACATTTCAAAGAAACGGAAAAATTCGATATTCACATTTCAAAGAAACGGAAAAATTTTATCTTCATTATTCATTCCTTTAAAATTGTTTATATACCGGAGCTGGTCAAATGTGCACATTTATGTATCAAAGGTACTAGCGAGTTGCCCCTTTTTATTTAATCTCAGTTTTGAAGGACTAAAAAGATGGGATAATAAAATTTTCCGAAACTTCTCATTTTTTTTGTTTTAACAGTCTTACGACTAATTGTCGCAAAAGAAAAATAATACGAACTGAGCTATATTAATTTAAAAAAAAACATGTGGGGTCGTGGGACCCCCGGTAGGAACGAAGTTCCTCACACCTTTTTTTCAACTCAGAATATAATTTAATATGAATATTATTTAAATAGACGGAAAGCCCTTTTTCGGCGTCTAGCCAGGGAGCTGCGCCCGCTGGAACCTCTTGCTCGCCGCCTAGTGTAGATAGAAGGAAATAAAGAGAAGAAGATGGGCGTGGCCTCGCCAAGGCTTCGTCTAATCTCGCCTTCCTCCGCCGTCGCTCGGGCGCTGAGAACGCATTTTTGTTACATTTTCTCCAATTTTACTCTACGTAAGCCTCGTTAAAGAACTTTGTTCCAAAAATACAATGATTTACCTGGTACATGATATTTAAATGGGAAAAATTCACCGATCGAGAGGAAGTACTTAAAATTAAGGGCTGAAACTACGAAGAAATTTTAGGAACAATATTTTGGAGTGTCCGCGAAAAAAAAAAAATATGTTCGTTTTAAATGAAACACCCTACTCTACATATACCTACATGGTAGATCGTTATAAATTATGAAATGTCTATCAAGAAAAAAAATAAAATAAATAAGAGAGTCTCCTGTTGATCTAACCCCAGTCATGAAGATGGTCTCATAGTCGAGCAAAATGTCGACGTGAAATATAATAAAGAAAAAACATAGCTGCTTGGTCTTTTATTTATTTTGCTACATATTGAAGCAGCTATTCATCTCGCTAACATTATTTTATATATAAAGATGAAGTATTAAAATTAGGAGTCTGCGTATATGTGTACTGACCTCTACGGGTTCAAGATGCCTGGAGTTAAGTTCCCAGATGACGCCCCGGATGGCGCCTGCACGGGTTTCGACGATCCGGGAACTATACCTGGGCCCGGCACTCACCGGCCTCGGCATCGGGAGCAATAAGAACAGCAACGGCAGCAGGAGGCAGCAGCAGCAGCGAGGGCCTGGCATGGCGCTGGCCGCCGCCCACACCTCATGGCTTGGCCATAGCCCTTTAAGGGCATAAGTGCTCCAGCTCTCCAGAGGGCACCTATTCCTTTCGTCTCAGGCAGCCGCCATGGGCCTTTGGAAGTATCTTAGTCAGCAGGTACTTCGTTTGTGCAGCGACATCCTAGCCAGGCGATGTCGCCTCGGCTTAAACATGCCGGGCGTCAGTCCCGACACCGCCATCTAAAACAAAAAATATATACAATTCTTTTTATAATCTTATAATAATGACTGGCTTAAAAAGAGAGTTTTTAGTCGCGTAGCACGGTGAGTATATCGATTGACTCAATCTACTTCTTATTTCAAAAGACTTCCCAATTTTAATCTCGAACTGAGTAAGACGAACCTCATATTAAATGAACTCTCTTGAAAAAAAAATTGGCTCAAACTTGTAAGATTTCTGACGGTTTACATGCCAAAGAAGTTTGACAAAGTTTTTTTTTATTTTTTAGAAGACCATATTTTATTTCAATCAAAAGAGCGTTAAGATATTTATAGTCGGAAAGTTTTAAGTGAATTGAATATTATATTTTGGAATTAAACTTGTAGAAATAAGAAAAAAATGCATTTTATTGCAACGTTTCGGCCATTCATTCTATGGCCTTCCTCAGAAAGACAACAAGATTCATAATAAGCTTACTAAGTATATTTATATGCATATATATTTAAGGAATTAGTAAAGCTTGAGGACTTTAACTTTTGCTAAACGCTTGAGTTTGTACCAAACTGATAAGAGATAGGCTTCAATCGATTGTACAATGCATATGGCGTTGGCGTGTTGAGATGCGGAGACCTATTTTATTTGTACTTCATATTATGTTGTTCCATAATAAATAATTCAATAAAATAAGAGAATTCTTTTGAATAAAAGATAGGAGTGAAATGCATTCCATTTAGGGCCACTAAGTTATGATTAAGGCTCCTAATTTCAACTGTAAATGTACTGGTTGATGTTTGTATGACATGTTATTATTACATTGCCCAGAGAATAGTTTAAATGCAGACACACTCCCTCTCACTTAGTATTCACATTGCAGGGTTGGGTGTGTGGCTCTACCCAAAGACATAGGTACTTAAAAAAGTACGAAATACCAATAGAAAGTAAAAGGTATTCATTCGCCCATAATGAAAGCACAAGAGATATATTTTTAAGAAATTATTTTTAGTAAGTGAATAAAAAATATAGTCTTGGATAAAAAAAATATTCTGAATCAAACTATATATTTAATCTTTCAAATTTAACTTTATTATTATTAGGCCTATTACTATTTAAGTTTAAAAATTATTATAGTGTACCTGAGTGAATGCTTTATATATTTTTTTAAATTCAAGAAATTCATTTTATATTTCAAGTAAGTTAATACAATAGGCTACTATCTCAATTTAATGTAGTAGAACGCCTTACAAAAAATTGAATTTTTTATTAAATCTAGGCTAACCGTACTTACTATCCATGATCACATATTCAATTTTTTTTTTGATCTGGTGAATATGTTTAATTTCTGAGGATGACTCTCGGTGATATCAAAACTCTCTGCTTTTATCATTAATGAACAATATATTTTTGGAAAAATTGTATTGGATTTTTATGATTACAATTTCTTGCATCAATGTACACAGAAAATACTCTTTAAATAACTTATATGACCAACGCCTGTTGATAGGCAACCAACAGGATCTTATTCTTGGATTATTCAGATTTCAAAGGCAAAAGATAATAAAATTTTTATAAAATTCTATTTTACTAGAACCAGATAGACATGGGCGTAACTAGAGAATTTGGCAGGGGAGGGGAGGCATGTGACCAGTCATCCTCGCTGGAGGGAGGGGTATGGCACCAGCTATCCTCCGGTGGGAAAGCCCTATATTTTCTCAATTTTTCTTGGGGCAGGAAGCTTTGTGGAGGGGGGGGGCACCCTCCTAGTTACGACCATGCAGATAGACCACACCAGCTGGTACGGAACAAAAAAAATTCAAAAATAGTGAGAATTTTAGAGCAATAATGAGGACCATTGAATTACAAATTTTTATTTTCTCTTATTTATACTGTATTATACGTCCTCTTGATTCATTCATATCGGTAGTAACAGTTTACTGTTAATTTTATTAAAAAAAATATTTTAGAGGACGCCTAAAAATATTTTAATATTTCCGACGTCATTAAATTATTATTATATCTGGTATGACTGAGCACAACATATTTCTTATAATAGTTTAGTTACATTTACAAACTTGTCGGGTTACTACCAGTACAGTAAATTAATTTTTATATTATATCAAACTCTCTATAGCAACCCATATGTTAATTTTTTCATTTATTTATATATATACCGGTATATATATTTTTTTTTGTTCGGAACTAGCGTGAAAAGATAATATTTTATCTCTAAAAAGAGTGAAAATAAAAGAGTATTGTTAACGTGCGGGAAAAAACGTCAGTTTTTTTTTTTTTTTTTTTTAAATTGGAATCCACTTTGACGCTAATGCTTTTCAAGTTTATGTTGGTGTGTATGTATAAATGTATGAGTGTGGAGGGGTTATATATATATGTATAGAGCGAGGAAAAGGAGTGGGAGTAGTGCTGATGCCAGCAATACAAACTCCAAGATCAACTTATCTCCCTCTCAGTTGCGCAAGCATCAATTACTACGTCCACCCATCCCAACCACTCTGAATAATCTCAAAGCAAAAACATTCGCTGATCACGTATATTCTCCCTCTCTCTTTCACTTAGTGGTGGCGTAAGCTAATTAGCTGTTAGCCACAACCGACGACTAACTCTCGTTAACGTTTCTAGCTAACTAATCTGAAAAATATCATTTATTATATCAAAATTAATCATTTATTTACGATGAAAAACCTGTAAAAAAATATCCCCCAAATTATTAATTTAATAAATAATCTCGAATTATAAAGAGGTCAATTCTTGTACGTATGTTTGTATATTTTATGTATTTGTAAACTTTTGTGAAAATGACAAAATTTTTACTATTTTGAATTCCACTATTAAGTGGCTCTATAATTGCACTAGGGCCTATTCATTACATTTTAATTTCATATGTATTTTTAAAATTTTCTCAAAAATTGGTTTATCAATTATTTTTCAGATGCTATTTAAAATCTTACCCAAGTCGAAATTTAGCTCCTACTTTTATCCCTATAGGTCCAATTTAGAGCACTGTAAGCCGATCTATCTCCGACATTGAATCTTGAGATCATACCATTTACTCTTCTTCTTCTGTCCTTTCCTGATTATTCCCGCGGTGCGGGGTCGGCGGACCTTATTCTCCCCCTCCACTCCCCCCTATCCAATGCTGTTTTCTCCGACAGGCCAAGCTAGGTCATGTCTCTCTTGACCCGATGAACCCAAGTCATCATACCATTTACTAATAGGCCTTAATGCTTATTCCCATTACGTCCGACTTTGGTCCCCGAACTGGTAAAAATGGAAATTTGTACCATTTTGGAGTTCAAAGTTGGATATATATATGGACACACAATAGATCTACTTTGAACCCTCAAGTACCAGGTAGACAGACCTACTCTCGACTTAAATTTAGGTATCCGTTAAAAAAAGGAGACGAAAGAGATAGGTATCCGTATCCACTTTACTCTAAGATTCCAATAGAAAATTCGGCAGTAGGCCTATACATGTAAATTTCCTCTTGAAATTTGACTTTATTTAAGTATAAAAAAAGGAATCGATTGCGCTTGATCTGATCTCGAGACAATGGATGGGACTATTTACGAATGACACAACCTGTATCTTCACAATTGTTATCTATAGATTCTTAATTATTGATAGAAAAGTTGGGAGTCTCAGTGCTTAGATTAATCAAGCGAGAATTATATAAACATCTGTGTATTCTTTCATATTATGAGGACAACGTGACAAATGAAATACGTAAATACAAATAATACTAACAGAGTGCTCAAGTATGTATTAATATTTAGTACAGGCATGTTCAAAACTTTCAATTTCAAATCTCCAACTGATTGTTGTTATATTAACTTATCTTACATCATAACCCTTGAACCGAATCTGAATCGACAAGTCTGTTTTCCAAAGAACAGTATGTACTCAAGTACTCCAGTACACTTGACGTTGTACTAGTATTAATAACTTATGCTCTCAAGTTGGGATTGATTAATATCTTAATATAGTGAAAAAAAATTTACCTCTTACTTGTTAGTTTAAGTAGACTAATTAATTGTTAATATCTTACCTCAAATAAAATACTAGGTAAAAAAAATTCCATTATTAATTTCTATATTTAAAATTAATGTAAATATTTGAAGAAATAAAGTGGATGTTGTATTTAAACAATAGTTGAAAGGAGAAGGTTTATTTAATTAAATCCGAAACTGTTTCCTGTACAGAGAGTTTTATTTCGTGTAGACTGATTAACTGGCTGCCTGATCCTTTCATCTATTGTTTGATGTAAATATTTTATACTTTACAAGTTGATTATGGCGCGGCAAAGCCGCGCCATACTCAACTTGGCCCTGGCGGGCGGCGTGTCGTACGCGTTTAGTAGTTAAAAATTTTGAATTTGCCTCTCCGACTCCGCCCTCTCTGAATTTCGCCAATCAGCGCTATCCCTGAGGCATCCCTGAGGCCTGATTGGTGGGTTCACACATCGGACGCCGATTTAAGCGCTTTATAATATAAATATATATTATATATTATATAATATATAAGTATAAGTATGATATTTTTATTAATTAGAAATTTAAAAAAGAAATACAATTCTGCAAAATTTTATATCTGCTGAGTTTTAAACTTCCCTCCCCTCTACAATTCGTTGGTGATATTCACTATACGAAAAAACCATAAAAATGTCAAAATGTTATGACTTTTTCTTCTCTCTGAGTCTAAGTAATAATTATAAAACAACCTGCATTCTGATCATTAAAATTACCTAGGTACTATTTCATATAATGACAAAATTTAATGAATAAAATTTTAACGTTTCATTTATAGATTAAATAATATAAAATATGATTCATTTGCATTTTCTTAATTCCATTCCATTCATTAATAATGATAATATGGAATCACCATACATAAATATGGAAATGAGATTATTACCTCTGAAAAAAAAATTACTTACATTTGTTAAATTATAATGCTCTTTTATTTTTTCCTTTCATTAAAAATAAATAAAGACTCCAAAGCTATTTAGGCGCAGTATTAGATCCCCTCTAATAAAAGCTTTTGTATTATTAAGATTATTTAAACTTTTCTATGTTGGAATATATTCTAATTATTCATAATCAATAGGTCTATAATTTATGAAATTGTCCTGGACATTATCCCAGATGTAAGCAATTTCACTTTTTATTTTAGGGGGTCAAAGAAAAGCTTCCCGTCCTGAGTGGCAAATATTTAATCAAATAATATTGAAATCCAATTAATATGAATAAATAAAGGACCAAAAGGTGCTGAAAAAATTTAATTAAAAAATGATTAATGAACCAAATTTTAATATATAGGGTAACTGAATAATGAATTTTATTCACGACATAGACTAATATAAGATTTGATTAATTCTCATCCTATATTAATGTATTATGCCTATTTGCTATCGGTCAGATAAGTTGGCTAGATGGCTAGAACTGAAGCAATCGGCCTTTTTTCTTTGTAGAGAGAATTTTAGATTAATTTCCCCATTCTAGTGGCTTCGACTAGACAAGGGCTTTTGTTAAATCTCCCTAGAAATTAACAACTGAGCGTAAACCATTTGGAAGGAACTCTAGAGAAATTAATTTAAAAATCCATTAGTGAATTGTCATTTAGCCTACCTTCCAAGCAAAAACGCCTCCTTCTATGCAGCTTTATTTTATTTTATTCAATAGTACGTTGTCAGGTAGGAGAGATACGGGTAAAATGTCATAACATTTTGAATTTACTTTATAACTTTATAGATTAATGAAGATTTTGGCTTAAAATATCATTTAGTCATTTTTCTATGACATAAACATGTTATTAGTATGAATAGTTGAAAAAAAATCAATTTCTACATTACAAATTTTTTAATTTAAAAAAAAATTTTTCAAGTAGCCTACTGTAGGTCATTTTAGACACTTATAAGGATAAAATGACCTTTGTTTTAATCATCTAAAATTTTTTATTTTATATTACAAATTTTATATTACAATTTTGCTTTTTTATTCAGCCCTGTACATTCTAAATGTCCCTACAGTTTACATTTCATGCACTGTAGCCACATTTCTCTTGATCTTGATTTAGAATACAGTTCGTTGCAGTAAATGCAAGCTAAATCGTCAATATCGAATTCAATTCTCTTATACTTATTTTCTTTCTTTCATCAATTTAATGCCCTGTTTTCCTTGTGATACCTTGACATACCTAAGGGTAAAACTATTAATACATAATCTAAAAACAAGGGGTTAAAATTTAAAATAAACAAATGGGTGTTAAATAAAAACAATCAGCGTTAGAAAAAATGCTCTCTAAACAAAGTTTTAACAGCGACGTTAACATGTTGCTTTTATTTCAAAGCAATCAAAATCATAACCTTACTTTTTAGATTAAAAAGGTCATGTTTATTTTAAACACGGCGTTAAAATATCAAAGGCATTCTCTAGAAATGGCATTAATTTTTAACACTATTTACTATATGTCAACGTTTTGGCTTTAAATTTTTGTTTATAGAATAGCTATTTGAGGCAAGGAAGTGATTTTGAATAGCATTTTTTAACGCTGATTGTTTTTACATTACTTTTTAACACCCATTTGTTTATTTTAAATTTTAACCCCTGTTTTTAGAGAATAGACCTGATCGTGTGTTATTTTACCCTAGGGCTTGGTCTGAAAGGCTTAGTTATAAAAAACAAAATTTATATCCATTGTATATTAAATTCAAAGTTCTCTGGTTAACACAATATCTACTTAAAAGTACAAGAAATCCGAAAATAATAATATAAAGTTAATTAAAGAAGAAGGGAGAGCGCTAATATCAGCGATATAAAAAATTCGCAATAGAATTATCACTAGATTTGACACTGTAATGACCCCTGTGGCGCCACTGAAATTGTGAGATAGATAACAAGCTGGAGGCTACAGTGTGCCCAAAGTTGAACTTGAAATTATCACTTTTTTGGCTACAAATTTTACTGGGGTCGAGAAACCTCTAAGTATGTCATTTTACCCAAGTGTGTCGTTTTACCCTGAACTATCCTACATAAATTAATTTCATATTGATGAAATTTTCAATACAGTACCTGTATTAATTACAACAATATTCTTTTTTACTTTCTCATACCCTATATATGAAATATATAGAGAGAGAAAGTATTGCGATCATGTCAAAAATTCGATGTCCAGATTTTGATGGATATACATGTTTTGAGGTCCCCTGAGTCCAAAAAAGTGGGTCCCGCAAATTGGTCTGTGTGTGTGTATGTATGTGTGTGTGTCTGTATGTGTGGACAGATTTTTAGCAAGAAGGAATTGAGCTACCGGATTGAAATTTTATATTTAACTTAGGTACCTTCCCACACGCTCAAAATAAGCTTTTGAACAAAATCGGCCAAAAAGTACTAGTACTTTACTGATGTACTTTTCCAGTTTTTTTCGATTTTCTCAAAATTCCCTCCAAGGATTTTTTTTTAAATTCATAAATGAACTATTTTTTAGATGCTCTTTAAAATGTATATTCTCATTTTGCCGTTGAAATCTTCTGAAGACCACTTTACTCTTGTTCTTCATAGGAAAGATAGAAATGGTTGCCATGGTAACCGAATTCAAATCTTTTTCTTTTTATTAGATTAAAAATCAATTATTATTTAAATTCCCATTTATTTTTATTTTATTTCACTCTTTAATTGTTTCAAAGAAAACATATATGTCTCTCTCTCTCTCTCTCTCTCACTTGCAAACATTATCGCCTGTCTCTCCGCCTTCTCTCATAGGCCTAATGTTAATTTCCTATAGGGATTTGTATGTTAATTTCGATTCAAAAGGGGGTCCCCTTTGGAACTTTTTACGCATTTAAAATTTTTTTTTCCAATTCTTATGAAATTTTGTATTTATTTACGATTCTATATTGTGTATAAAATGTCCAAATATGAGATTAAAATTTTGAAAAATAACCATAGTTTATTTGAAGCAGTCAACATTTAAAATGCAAGTTTGAAACTAAGGTGCTATGGGAAACTAAATATATCTCTTGGAGGAGGCAATGGCTAAGCCGGCTAAGCTTAGGATTACGGAGTCCGAAGTCTCAACACGACTCGGGTTCGGATCCAGCTTGCCGCAAATAATTCAACCATCCTGCCGAAGTCTCCTCTTAGGGTAGGTAGGGGGATAGCCCCACCGTGGTATCACAAAGGGCCTAATTGGCCTAAGTGTGTTCCCTCTCTGGGAACGGCCACTTCAACCTAACCTAACCTAACCTATATTGTGTATAAAATGTCCAAATATGAGATTAAAATTTTGAAAAATAACCATAGTTTATTTGAAGCAGTCAACATTTAAAATGCAAGTTTGAAACTAAGGTGCTATGGGAAACTAAATATATCTCGACACAAAAAATCTGGTGTGACCAGCACGGTGCACAACTTTCTCTTACCGAAGGGTAAGAGAAAGTTGTGTGCTGTGCGCCAGTCACACCAGATTTTTATTACTAATATTAATTGAATTTCTCACTATATTACTTTCTCTTACCTATGTATATATGTAATATATATATAGAGAGAAAGTATTGGATTCATGTCAAAAATTCGATGTCGAGATTTTGATGGATCTTCACGTTTTGAGGTCCCCTGAATCCAAAAAAGTGGTTTTCGCGACATGGTCTGTCTGTGGGTGGGTGGGTGGGTGGGTGTGTGTTCAATTTTAAGGATGAAGGAATTGAGCTACGAGGTTGAAATTTTATATTTAAGTTAAACACCTCCCGGGACCGGAAAAATAAGCTTTTAATCAAAATCGGCCAAAGAGTACTAGTACTTTACTGATGTACTTTTTCAGTTTTTTTCGATTTTCTCAAAATTTGCTCCAACGATTTTTTTTTAAATTCAAAAATCAATTATTTTTTACATGCTCTTTAAAATGTATATTCTCATTTTGCGATTGAAATCTTCTGAAGACCACTTTACTCCTGTATTTCATAGGGAAGATAGGAGAAATGGTTGCCATGGTAACATAATATAAATATTTTCCCATACTTATAAATTTTAGATCTTGAATTCATATGTTCCGTACTGTCGGGAACTAAATATATGTCGACACAAAAAATCTGGTGTGACAAGCACAGAACACAACTTTCGATTACCGAAGGTAAGGGAAAGTTGTGTGCTGTGCGCCAGTCACACCAGATTTTTTTAAATCTAAATTATCGAATTTGTTATAAAAGAAGTGTCAAAAAAATCATAAAACCACCGAGGCGCAAGTTAACCCTTCTTACATATTTATTACCCTAACCAACATTTAATTTCTTGATTCAAATAAAAAAAAAAAGAGGGACGAAGAATCACGGTATCTATAAAATTTAATCACGTGTCATAAAATAATCCTCCAGCGGGGAATTATTATCATCATGAAGTAAGTTTTTTTTTCTATTTTAAGCGGGTTAATTGCAGACGAGTTAAGAGTTACGACCATCTTAGTATGCCACAAAAATAAGTGTTTTGCAACATTGAGATCTCCAAATCCCTCACTCTTATTCCTCTCTGGTACTTTCTTTGTTCCTATTATACATGGCGTTAAAGTTCTTTCTTATCGCTTTTAAATTACCAAGTATAAAAATAATAATTTCAAATTCTTATATTGATAAGGGATAGAGTTTCAACTTTAAAAAATCAGAATATACCTAATTTATTTTCAAGTGCCTGGGATAATATTAATATGTTATTAAAATATTGTCATTATTTTATAGAACAAAGATTTATATGAACGTTTTCTTTTATATTGAACAATAAAAAAAAAACAAAGATTGAACTAGAGAACAATTTTGGGATGGAAAAAGGGTTTCTACAAAATTTTTGAATATGAAAAAACAGGGAGTCTTAATTTCCTCATATGAGTCGTCATTTCAAAGTGTCTAGTTGCCTAGGAAACAAATTTTCAGGAAACGAGAAAAACCTGTATTTTATTAAACTCATGACTGTAAATAAATTAGGAACACAATTTAGAAGGTCTTAGGTCCGTATTATTTTCTATATAGCAGTAATAAACTGTTTTAATATTCAACTAGGCACTTTTGGAAAAGTTTTTTGTAATTAGTTAGTTTTGGAATTGGACCTTTTGCAATTAGCGAGTTTTTGCACTGTGAATGCAGCTGATCAGTCAGCCAACAATAAACACTATTAAAAAGTGTAGAAATATTGGTTTGCACTATAAAAATGATTGGTCGACGCACTTTCAAATAAATTTTATTCTGCCGAAAACCCTCTCAGCAATCACAAGGACGAAAGGAATCAGCTTGAGAACTACTGATTTTGTCAAAAAAAAAGAAACCTTTTGAGATTTTTTGAATTTATTTGAGCAGTAGTTCCACAATATAAAAATAAAATTGTGTGGTTTTATGAAACCACGATGCAAGTGAAACTTTTTTCGGGTCGTAGGCGTTTAACTGAAAACTTTCTGAAAATTATTCAATTAAGGGTATTAAAATCGCGTTTTTAATCTTAACTTAATAATTGGAAAATGGGAATGATAATGGGAAACCAATAAACGCATGTTAAAAACTGAGAGCAATATTTATTTAGTAATTGAAGATTTAAATTATTTTAAAAATTATATTTTATCAATTTAAAAATTGAATAATTAAATCTCACAATTATTTTTTTATAATTCGTCATATATATTAAATTTCAACTTTCCTATTTTTGTCGTCACGGCTTGTGACGTCATAGCTTGAAACGTCACGGCCTTAGCTTGTAACGCGACATACTGATAGAAGATCGAAAAAATTTGAGGCGATCAAATAAAAGTTTCACTTTAATAACAAATTTATTCGAATATCTTGAGGTTGAAGACAATATAAAATATTTTTTTAATATATTTTAAGTAAAATTCTTAATTATTCTTCTATTCATAAATTATAGCCTATATTTTGTTACTTTTTTTTTTATACAAGACAATGAATTTAGAATTAATTCAAAAGAAAAAAAAATGAAACAAAAACGAGAAGAAATTAAAAAGATTAATTTGAAGTGAATTTATTTTTCAATTATTTATTTCATTAAAAATAATAGAAAGTAAACAAAGAAAAAAGGAGAGGAAAATGAAAAGCAAGCAAAGTTCTTGTAATTATAACCGATTCATATACATTTATTTATTTATTCACTCCCAAGGAGAACATTTAACAATATCTCGCTAAAAGTGCTTGTGTATGTGTGTCTGTGTGTGTGTGTGTGTGTGCCTGAGTGGAAGAGAAAAGAAAGAATATACAATTTTCAAATCAATTTAATTTGAAGAGATTTCTTATTAAGAAGTTTTTGTGTTTTCTTTTTTCTTTTTTTTTTTTTTTTTAAATAAGAAAAACGAAAGAAATAAATTTTCCTGCCCTGTGAAATAATAAATCATTTATAATGGAATATTTTCCAGTAATTTCCCATTCGCCATTTTAAATATTTCTTTCTTATTCTTTAAATTTTTTATAATCATATTTTTATATTAAACGTATGATTTTTTGTGAATCTACTTACAAAACAAATGGTTAATTTAATGTTTTTTTTTTTTTTTTAAGAAAGACTTCAAAATTGAATTAGTGAACATTTCCTTTGATGTGCTATAATTATTTCCTTACTTATTGACATTTTACAAGTAAAATATTTCAATATTGGTAGCGTTTATAAACAGTAACATACTAGAGAGATGTCAACTTACGTCAATCATCGATTTTCATAAATTAATTAATATACATTAAGAGCACTTCTCTTCAGGGCGGAATTTAGATTCTGTACATGTGGTGTGGACCCCCCAAAGGGAAAGTTTTGCCGACATATACAAACAAATAGGGATGGTTTAAGTTGTCTACTTTAATAAATAATAAAAAAGTCAAATAAAATTTATTAGGACCTAATATATAAAATGTGGAGACGGGATACGTAGTGCTACTTACTGTTAATATTAAAATATACGGGTTTATTATCGATGAGATATTTTGATTTTTTACTTTCTCTTACCTATGTATATATGTAATATATACAGTATATAGAGAGAAAGTATTGGATTCATGTCAAAAATTCGATGTCGAGATTTTGATGGATCTTCACGTTTTGAGGTCCCCTGAATCCAAAAAAGTGGTTTTCGCGACATGGTCTGTCTGTGTGTCTGTGTGTGTGTCTGTGTGTGTGTCTGTGTGTCTGTGTGTGTGTCTGTGAACAAAATATCTCAAGAACGAAAAGAGCCAGGAGGTTGAAATTTTATATTTAAGTTAGGCACTCCCATGGGACGTGACACGAAGCTTTTGAACAAAATCGACCAAAAAGTACTAGCACTTTACTGATTCACTTTTTCAGTTTTTTTCGATTTTCTCAAAATTTGCTCCAACGATTTTTTTTAAAATTCAAAAATCAATTATTTTTTAGATTCTCTATAAAATGTATATTCTCATTTTGTGATTGATATCTTCTGAAGACCACTTTACTCTTGTACTCCATAGAAAAGATAGGAGAAATGGTTGCCATGGTATCAAAATATAAATATTTTCCCATACTTATAAATTTTACATCTTGAATTCAATTGTACCCTACTGTCGGAAACTAAATACATGTCGACACAAAAAATCTGGTGTGACAAGCACAGTACACAACTTTCGATTACCGAAGGTAAGAGAAAGTTGTGTGCTGTGCGCCAGTCACACCAGATTTTTATATTTTAGACTTCAAAATAATCCTAGATTTATAGAGAAACAATTTTTATTTTTTTGTTTGAATAATCTCGATCAATTTTATATAGTTTTTTTTTTTTTTGGAAAGTGATTAGATTCCATTTGATAGGCGTCTGATTCTTAGAAATATGTTTTGTTGATATGGTCGATGTTCGATAGTTTTGTATAAAGGAAGAATGACTTAATATCTTGCTATTCACAAAAAATATAGTATTTAATATAACATCAATATTGTGCATGTAAGTCTAATAAAATCTTAGGGCTTGAATATATATAGACCTATATCAGATCCAAACAAAGTAACATCAGGTAACGTAAGATATAATAGTCATATTATTAGATATTATTATTACATAGTAGTTGATTTTGAGATTGTGGCTGTGATGTGATTACAATGGAGAATGTATGAGCAAATCTACATTCATCTAGGCTACGTTGGTTGCATAACTGAAATGCATTTGGCTCATCTAAGTTTTAGAGTTGTTTTCTCTAATCAAATAGTATGCCTATATCACATATTCAGATCTTTCTTCAGAAAATTCTTCTGTACCATCCACTTTTTTTAGCCCGAAATTATCAAGTCTTACTAGTATATACGTGTACTATGTAATAACAATGGAGAATTGGAGGTTTCAGCCAAATTGGGATTGTCCAGGTTAATAAAACTCCCAGGATAAGACGTTTCGGCCTGAATTTATTTGGCCATCTTCAGTTATTGGGGAATTATGCACATAGTGCAAGTGCACATGTGATCAAACCAGGACTCGTCAATAATAAAATATATTTGCTTCTATGGCTCCTGTGCCCAAGCTCAGAGGTAATCATTACACAATCACAGGAACCATAGAATTTTGTATGAAGCAAATATATTTTATTATTGACGAGTCCTGGTTTGATCACATGTGCACTTGCACTATGTGTATAATTCCCGATAACTGAAGATGGCCAAATAAATTTAGGCCGAAACGTCTTATCCTGGGAGTTTTATTAACCTGGACAATCCCAATTTGGCTGAAACCTCCAATTCTCCATTGTTATTACATAGTACACGTATATACTAGTAAGACTTGATAATTTCGGGCTAAAAAAAAGTGGCTGGTACAGAAGAATTTTCTGAAGAAACATAGGCGCCGGAACTGGGGGGGGCAAGGGTACATTGCCCCCCCTGGCATCCTACAGGGGGGGGCAGAGGGGGGCAAAATTTCTTCTTTTATTTCATTTATTATTAAAAATGATATATTTTTACTTTTGAAAAATAAAATCTTCTAAATTAAAAGAGTAAGAAATTCATTTTTTTCTAAATTTTTTCCAAAAAATTTTTGAAAAATCACTACCAAATTTTTTAAAATTTTAATTTTATTAAAATTGTGATTTTATTTAAAATTTTTAAAGTTTTATAGTAGATTTGTTTTTGTTTTATACTATTTAAACATATTAAATTATTTTAATTTTCTAAAAAAAATTTTTTTGCCCCCCCCTGATTCAAATTCGTTCCGGCGCCCCTGTGAAGAAAGATCTGAATATGTGATATAGGCATACTATTTGATTAGAGAAAACAACTCTAAAACTTAGATAAGCCAAATGCATTTCAGTTATGCAACCAACGTAGCCTAGATGCATGTAGATTTGCTCATACAGACAAAATTTTCAAATGCCTTAATTAATTAACCTATTTTATCAAAAAAACATTTAAAAATATAAATTAATATCAGATCTCTAGCCAATGGATACTTTTGGCTGATACAGATAGTAGTTGGAGATCCCGGGCTCGACTACCGTAAACCTCTGATTAACCTATTTTACTCAGGAAAATTATTAATAACATTTTTTTAGAAGAAAAAAGGTTAAAATAAGACTTCTGTCGGCCCGAATTTTTTTATCATTTCATCTTCTAATTATAGCTATTACGTACGTCGTTCCTCCACATTTCTTTGATTTTTTTTATTTTCCAAGGATAAGCTTATCCTTTTTGAGAAAGTCTCTTTTTTCTTTGTTTTAATCATGAATCGATGAGTTATATGCTACATATAATTTACTTTTATTTTTTTTAATGCTTAGGGTTAAATTGTGTGTGCATGGGAGTGGAGATTGAGAGCCCCTCACCCTTAAGTGCGACGTTTGTCTGGCTGTTTCAGTTTCAGGCCTCCTTAGTTTGCATGCAGTCAGTTCCCCTCTGTCCCCCTGGATAATTAATGTCCCCCAAACAGGCCTCCATACCCCCTGAATTGTAGTTAATTTATTGGAGCCTGTGCTCGACTTGCCTTCGGCTACATCCGTTCATTTTTAATCACAAACAAATTGGATTTACTCGTTTTCATAACATCCCACTCATTGCCACCCAACCACGCATACTTACACAAATGAATATGACCTATTTTCAATTTCATTTCATCTCTAAAAAGAAAAAAAAAATCTCCTAGATATTAAACTTTAATTTGATTTGTTATAAGTATAATAATATATAAATGAGAATTTTTAAATCATACACTGGGTGAAATGTTTCAGATATTTATTGGTGACTTATACACTTTGTCTACAGTATATTTCGATATTACAGTCAACTTTACAAGTAGAATTACAACTAAATTTTATAATAATAAAAAATTAATTCAATTTTGTAATCCTTGCTTTTTTATTTAATTTATATTACAGTAATAAAGAGGGCTCGCTGGTGTCGTGAGCTAGGGTGTCTGCTTCTGCAAAGAAGATCCCTGTTCAAATCCTTGGCGTGCGAGATTTTTCATTAAATAAAAATATTTATTTAATGTAAACAAATCCTCAAGCAAGCCCTGGATTGGAATATAGGATCTTACCACAATAGCCCTCAGGCAACTCTACGAGGAGGAGTTGCTGTGACATTCCGTCCTATGGAAGGGACGTAAAGAAGGTTCCCTCTCAGTGATACATTCTTCGAAAGGAGTAGGCTACACGCCGGTGCTGAGGGAGTCCCTCCTCAAACCAGGACATCCTCCATAGCATAGAAGAGGTTGGATATAAGGAGCCGGTTGGAACCAGAAATAAGGATTAGTTCACTAGCTAGAGACGAAAGCAGGAGGAGGAGTTAGAGATAGGAAATGATGTAACTTCACGGGGTGCAGGTTAGATGGCTACGGCCAGAGGCCGGTTGGGTTTGAGGTGTGTGTCTTCGTACACGAAAGCACCTCGGGCAAATAAAAGGGGATCCCGATAGGAATTTCAAATAAAAAAAAAAAATTACAGTAATAAATGATAATTTTTTTTTCTTGAACTTTTTTTTAGTTTGTATCCAATTTCAACCTTGTTCTAAAATCTTGCAAAATTTAAATATGATTTAATTATTGAAGTGAATCTTATAATGGCAAAGGGGACCATCAAAGCCTTCTATATAGATTCAAGGCCCCCGTAGGTGGACTTACCGTCTAGTATATGTCTTTTGTTTTTCGCTTCCTTCTCTCCCACTCCCAAAGAATACCAGGCTCCCTCATATAATTCACTGGTTAAAATAACTAAATCAAGAGAATATAAATAATTCGCCAAAAAATATATTTAAGCAATAGGTAGGGTTGGTTGCCTAAGCGCAAGGCAAACACGTTCAGTTCATACAAGGAAACAATATGATAATAATATTAAATTAATAATTTTTTTCTTTCTTTCATGTCTGCCATTTTTTCACTCATCTTTAGTTTCTAGACAGATTTTATAAAAAAAAGATTAATATATATATAGGGCCTATATATAAAATTCAAGAGGTTTTATTTGTCAGACTTAAAAAAATTCACGGTGTTCTTTGTTCTTGTTTTTTATAATTATAAAAAAGATTAAATTATTTTGGGTCCGGTGGCCTGGTGCAATGGACAGCTCGCCGTTGTCCCTGAAAGGCTGGAGATCCTGGGTTCGATTCCAAGGGGCCATGGGATGTTTGGCCTCACCAATAAAAAACCCTGACACTCTTGTTAAAGATATTTTCACATTAAAATTTTAGTTCGTTTTTGAGATCTATAACAGTTATAATTGAATAAGATATTAATATTCAATTAATATCCAATTCGAAATGCTTCAATTAATAATCAATTCACTGTAATATAATCTCTTGCATTGATCCAATCCTTTGATGTCTTTTCAACCTCTAATTCAAGGCATTTTATTTTTCATTTATTTATTATAAAAATCGAGTAACTTTAAGGAGGGGATAAAAATTAATGTTCTTACCTTATGTACTATTTAATAACCATACATTGAATACCAATTCATTTAGAACAAAGAGAATGAAGTTTAAATGGCCTCAGATACCGAAAAATACATTAAAAAATAAATAAAAAGTCCAATATCATGAATATTTAATTCACTAATGGAAATTGGCAGAGTTATTCTCGATTAGATACAGTATTATCAGTATTTTACGAGTCTCTATCAGAGAGGCGGCTAAAATAAATTAAATGATTTCAATAAACTTTTTTAATTATTTAATAAATCTAATACCAGACAAAATCCATTGAAAATTTTTTGCTTTGAATAAATTTTTTTATTTTTAATAATTTAATTCTGGCCAAAGCAAAAAATGTGTAAGTTTTAATTGAATTAAATTTTATTTCAATATTTATATAGCCTTCCTACCATATGATGATGGCTGAATTTACTTTAGTTTTTTTTTTTTTTTAATATAAAAATAAAAATTTCATTTTCATTAAAAAAAATATTTTTTAGATATTAGAAATAATTTATTTTTCAATTTTTAAATTATATTTTGATCCAACGGGTCTTCTAAAAGAAATAGATTGATTAATTATTAATGACAGCGACGCAAAAGATATTTCAACACTCAGTGTATTGTCTATTTGTTAGAGACGATTTTCAGAAAAGATTAGAAAACCACATTAGTAAAGTACTCCTAGTAGTCTTTAGCCAATATTATTGAAATTCCCCGTGAGACATACATGGATGGACATTTAGATTAAATATAAAATTTGAGTATCGAGAGATTTTTCAATTTTAAGTAATTCCCTTGACCTACATTTTTTAATATTTCACTTGAAATTCAATAAATTTATTGTTAAATATCTTAAACTTAAAAACGATCAATTCCTGTTAAAATTTCATTTTTCCCTAAATTTCTTTAAACAGATTTTATTGCTTTTAAATGTCTGTTTTATTGCTTCTCTTAAAATTGCTATTAAAAGGGTTTTTTTCTAATTAGCTTGAATTTAAGTTTTTTTTCACAATAAATCTAAAGAATTTCAAGTGAAATATCAAAAAATGTAGGTTACTGGAATTACTCAAAAATGAACAATCTCTCAATAGTCAAATTTTATACTTAAGCTAAGTACCCATTTCGTAAGGCCAATCGAGGCTTATGAATAAAATTGACAAAAGAATAATAGGCTACTACTTTACTAATGTACTTTTTTCGTTGGCATTATTATTATTATTATGAAATAAAAGCTTTCCTTAAAAAATAAATAATTTTTTGATTATTTTATAAACTTAATATTTTTTAGTATTTCAAATTTGTTTTCTGTGTATTTATAGTATAAAATAGAATAATTAAACGCTCTCATATTTTCAACGAATTCAATTTGTTCAAATTATTCTTTCAATTACATTCACAAAAAAAAAAATTTAATTATTTTATATATATGAAATTAAAATCAAACTACCTTCTGTTAATGCTACTGGATATCTATTTCGTTATAACGCAGTTTTGATTTCAAAATTTTCATAATTTATTTTTTCTATTCTATTATTATTATTTAAACTTATTACTCATTAATAAATTAGTTTAAAAAATTATCTGTTCAAACAGAGGCGTACCGAGGCAGTTGGGGGCCTGGGGCGGCACTAGAAGAGGGGGCCTTTTATTGAATTTTTTTTTTGGGGGGAGTGCTCATCTTTAAATATCCCTCTCCTCCATACACAAAAAGTATTTTTAAAATACCGTATATCCCTGAACCCCAAGGGCCCCGGGCCTCTCAAAGGGAAATTTTTATTAAATTTTGTTTTTACTTGAGCCCTGAGGGCCCCGGGCCTCTCAAAGGGAAATTTTTATTAAATTTTGTTTTTACTTGAGCCCCAAGGGCCCGGGGCCTCTCAAAGAGAAATTTTTATTAAATTTTGTTTTTACATGAGCCCTGAGGGCCCCGGGGCCTCTCAAAGAGAAATTTTTATTAAATTTTGTTTTTACATGAGCCCTGAGGGCCCCGGGGCCTCTCAAAGAGAAATTTTTATTAAATTTTGTTTTTACATGAGCCCTGAGGGCCCCGGGGCCTCTCAAGAGAAATTTTCATTAAATTTTGTTTTTATTTGAGCCCTGAGGGCCCCGGGGCTTCTCAAAGGGAAATTTTTATTAAATTTTGTTTTTACTTGAGCCCTGAGGGCCCCGGGGCCTCTCAAAGAGAAATTTTCATTAAATTTTGTTTTTATTTGAGCCCTGAGGGCCCCGGGGCTTCTCAAAGGGAAATTTTTATTAAATTTTCTTTTTTTATCTAAATTTTCCCATTTTTACTTGAGCCCTGAGGGCCCCGGGGCCTCTCAAAGAGAAATTTTCATTAAATTTTTTTTTTATAAATATATGGGGGCCTATGCCGGCTCGGGGCCTGGGGCGGACCGCCCCCTCGCCCCCCTCGGTACGCCACTGGTTCAAAACATAGAGAGTGAAATGGATTTGAATTCTACGTATTACGTATAAGCCCTTTATAATAGCTCAAAATTCATAAATCATAAAATATGTGCATTCGACAATTTTTGCACCAACATAAATGGAATCAATTTATACATTCTATCATAATTTTTTATAAGAATTGATAAGCCTAAATTTTAAAATTAAAGACAATTTTTTTAATGACCAAATAACCAAGAATTAATTTCTAAAACATCAAGAGCAAAGTATAAAATACCATCGGTCAATCAAAAAGGAAATTTCAATATTTTTAATCAAAGATTAAAATATTTTTTTTATTTTTTAACGCCACTTAAAGCAGTTCTTATTTATTAAAATAAGTTGCAATATAATTTCAGAGGCGAAATTAGTGATTTAATTTCTGTTACATTAATGAAAATTAAAATTATTATAATCCTAAGTAGATATTGACGGACTTAGTCAATGGATCTTAAATGAATAACATAAAATAAGATGATATCAGATGTCTATTATAAAAAAAATTCTTGTTTAATGACTCAAAAAGATAAGTTAAGATAAAGGCTATTTTTACAAGTCGTTTTGGCTGAGTTTGAATTATTCTTATAATTCAGGACAAAGACATTCCGGATTATTTACTCCAACACTCTTATATTAGAACGTTAAATAAATATTTTTTTTTAAATACAATATTAACAAACATGGTTAATTATTCGTTTTAAAATTTTGTAACTTAAAAAATTAAATAATTCACATTAATTTAAAAAATTTGTTCTTTGTCTCTCGGTCTTAATTTCTTTCTTATCAAATAAATAAATAAATTCTAATCCAGAAATTCGGGATTAACGGCAAGGAAAGAGATGTCCCCTGAGTCCAAAACAGTGGTTTTCGCAACATGGTCTGTCTGTGTTTGTGTGTGTGTGTCTGTGAACAAAATATCTTAAGAACGAAAATAGTTAGGAGCTTGAAATTTTATATTTAAGTTTGGCACCCTCCTGGGACCTGAACCTGACACGAAGCTTTTGAACAAAATCGGCCAAAAAGTACTAGTACTTTATTGATGCACCTTTTCAATTTTTTGATTTTCTAAAAATTGGCTAAAATGATTTTGTTTAAAATTCAAAAATCCATTACTTTTTAGCAGCTCTTTAAAATGTATATTCTCATTTTGCCCTTGAAATCTTATGAATACCACTAATGTACCGTTCTGTCGGAAACTAAATATATGTCGATACAAAAAAATCTGGCGTGACAAGCACAGAACACAACTGTCACTTAGAGAAGGTAAGAGAAAGTAGTGTGCTGTGCGATCAGTCACACCAGGTTTTTTATTTTATATTTCATAAATAAAACCATTTTTATGTAAAATTTTAATGAAATTTGAATGTGAGAAGTTTTTTTTAGGAGGGGGGATAAAAAAATTTTAAAAAATCTTTAAGTTTAATTTTTCAGAAATAGTAAGAATATTTAGAATTTTGAATTTCAATTAATTACAATTCGCTCAGGGGCCCACATCTTGTGGGTACGTGGATGGCGACCACGAGCTGCCAGAGCTGGGACAGACAGTCTCTCTGTTCTTTGTAAGTCTGTTCTTCCTTCCTCTTTTCAAACCGTGCGACGGGCCGGCCCGTTCTATTTCTTCCCATCGCGGGAATAAGGGTGTTGTTTTTTTATTAATTTTATCTAAACACTTGAATTTAATCGTTGAATAGATAGTTTATTGAAATGTTTACTCATTATATAAAGGAAACTTGTCTCATTATCGGGGCGATTATCCCTGTCCTGCCAAGGATGTATGATTAATCCTTAATCGTCCTCTCTTTAATGGCTGCTGCTCTGCTCGTATCTCGCTTTTCTGGTTTAATGGCGTCGAATCCCCAATTCGCCAATCGGATGACGACATCTTCGAATTTAAACTTATTCTCCATCTCTCTCTCTCTTTCCCCGTCATACTAAAATTGACTTAGACCTCCTCTCTTCTCTTTCTATCTCATCAGATAGAGCAATATACATGTATAGGTGGTACACATTTATAAGAATTTGATTAATAAATAAATCAAGGATATCATACTTTTTTTTAATTTTAAATCGCAAAATTTTAAATCTTGTTTTTTGAATAAAAAATATATTCTTTATTTCTAATTCAAAGATAATCTCGTAGTTAATGAGATGTAAGGGTGTTTTTCTAAAGTTTTTACAGCACTAAACTTACTATCTTTTATATTCAGAATTATACAAAGATTAGTTTTAATGGACTTTGCAACGATTTTTTTTAAATTTTAAATACCTGGTACCAATTTAAAATCGCGCTCTTGGGACGCAGAAATAATCTAACCCTTAGAGGGTTTCGAAGCTAACTTGTTAGATCGGGTTTTAAAAAATAATTTAAGATCTTGCTTTAATTCTCACCCTTAGACTCTCGAAGCTTTTAAGAGAAGTAGAATAAATAAAAGCCCCAACGTCTCATGTCCTGTAATATAGATCATACTCCTCCAGAAAACCTACTATTTTTGGATATTAAGTAGGGCTCTCTCCAAGGGTCTTACCATCCAAACAGCACTTGCTCCTAGACGCCCTATATACAGAGCATTCCACTAACACATAATTTACGTCAATTCTGGTATTACACGTAAGACACCATGGAGAGAACTCACCCCTAAGGACATGGCCATGGAAGAAATAGGTGTGACCCATCCTCAACCTACTCACCCTTACCTGATCTTCCCAAATGAGATCAATCCTACAAACAGGATAGACCGACTGTTTAATCGATCTCAATTTATTTTGTGTTATAGCTGTCCATTCGTCCGCCCACCTTAGCAAAACAGATCCCCTCATGGAGGTCTTCAGGTCACCAAATCAAAATCTATAAGACCCTTTTTGAACCCAACTTGGCTAAACCATCCACCATCTCATTCCCGACAATCCCCCTATGGTTCGGGACCCACATTAAAAATAAGTTCCTCCCCATCTCAATAATCTCATGAAAATGAACATGAATCCTTTGGACAATGGAATGGGAGGTAAACACATCCTGCAGGGAACCAAGAGAATCAGTAATGATTAGTACATTCTCACCATTTTCCCTCTCCACGGCAACCAAGGCAAGCTCTATCGCCCTGATCTCAGCTGTGAACACACTAGTAATTAGGACTAACAAGTCTAAAAAACCTCTTAACATTCCTAACCATAAACGCCCATCCGACCTGCACGCCACTCTTAGAAACATCTGTAAACACTAAAAGAGGATCACGAATCTTGTTCACAACACTCAAGAAAAGACTGCTGAACACAGTGCCATGGGTGGACGACTTACTAAATTTGAGGAGATCCCATATAAAAACGGGGCGGTGGAGAACCCAAGGGAATACTGGGTAGCCAACAACACTAATGACATTTTTAGCCTTTATAAAAATCACATTGCATAAAAATACATTTTCTTTGTACAGTAGAAATTCTTTTAACCCTATTTGTTAAAATAAATTGCTTTTATCATAATTATTCTATTATTTTATTTTCCAACTTTGAAAAGGCAAATTTCTCTAAAAATAACATTCCCACTTTTTTTTTCTTCTGTTTTAAACAAATTGTAAATTTCAAAGAACCAGTTCTTTAACAAAATAATGTATTTTGATTAGGTTGGGTGAAAAAAAAATAAATTTTTGTTTTTCTAAAACAATTTGAGTGAGGAATGAAAAAGAGATCGTATATTTTTATTCGATTCGTTTTTTTTTGCTAGGTGTAGTAGGGTATGTAGGAACGGGACTCGAGAGCCTTTTGGGACTTTATCTTCTCACCGCCGGTTAGTCGAACGGAAATACAAAGCCGTCCCCTCCTTCATCTTTTTTTTTTTTTCTTTTAAAAGTCAATAGCCTTATTACAAAAAATGTTTCAAATAAAATTACAAACAATAAAAAAATCAAATTTCCTTTCTTTTTTTTATTTTGATGAGTGAGACCAACATTGAAAAAAAAAAAGAAAAATCCCCTTAGTAAAAATACGGAGGAAATAAATATTGTAAAAAAAAAAGGAAAAAAAAAGAGAGAGAAAGGACTAATGGGAGTGACAACGAAACGAAACGAAACGCCTCAGGAATAAATGGACCAAAGTCACCTCAACAAGAAGAAAACCTTTTGGCTTATGGCGACTTAAAAACTTACTAATGAAGAAGATAATGTACAAAGTTGGCCATTAGAAAGAGAAGAAAAGTTTCTTGTTTTATTTAAAGCTCCCTTTAATCGTAATCTGCCCAAGATGGGGCTGATTTATTTATATATGACAAAGGGACAGAGAAAAGAAATAAAGAGAAAACTAGCTACAATAAAATAAGATTTTATATCATATAAACTTGATTAATACTATCTACAATCGTTTTTCTGAGATATTAAACTATCACTATACAGACACTTCTGAAAAATACAGGATATTCCATTCCAGGATATTATTTATCAAACATACGGCAAGATTTTTAGAAGTTATTCCCTGGACTATTCTAAGAGCCGGTTTCTTCACTTCTAGTCAACTAGCAAACTTATCCGACCGATAGCAAATCATCGCTATATTAAACAAGAACACGCTTAACCTTCAAGTTAAAGAAAAATGAGTTTTTTCACATGAGAATTAAATTCAAGTATGATACACAAGGTTTTTGTTTCAATGATTTATTTATTTAACATTAACACTTTATACGTATTTCGACACCATGTGTGTCATCATTAGAGCCCGGATTTTTGTGCAGCAAAAACCGCTAAATATGCCATATAATATGCAGTAAAAGTATTAAAATATGCAGCAAAATATGCAATAGATATATCAAGTAAATGACTTCCAATTAAAGGTAAATCATGATTTCTACTGATGTAAAACTGATCGTGTTTTAATTTTGGAAGGAAATAGTGTAAAAACAAATAATTAAATTTAATGTAAAAAAATATGATGTGGCGCACCTCATAGCTTCAGTAAATGAAAGTTGTGTTCTGTGCTTGACACACCAGATTTTTTGTGTCGAGATATATCTAGTTTCTGCAGATATTTTAGAATTCAAAATGTAAAATGTATAAACATGGAAAATATTTATATTTTATTTTCATGGCATATCTATTTTTCCTATCTTTTCTATGAAGTACAAGAGTAAAGTGGTCTTCAGAAGATTTCAAGGTAAAAATGAGAAGATACTACATTTTCAAGAGCATCTATAAAATAATTGATTTTTGAATTTTAATAAAAATCAATGGAGCAAATTTTGAGAAAATTGATCAAAAACTTAAAATAAAATAAAGCTTTTGCCGAAAGATGTTAAAAAAATTCAAAAAGTTTTAAATATGCAACTTTAGGTAATATTCACCACAATATAGAATTTGAACCATAGTTCCAAAATGGCATTCGGATAGAAAATTGGTTTTCCGGGACGTACCTGTTAGGAAATAAAATATGCAATTGCAAAAGAATCCGGGCTCTAGTGATCATAGTCCATTCAGTATGTAATTCACTTGCGGTGGTGACACATATGGTGTCGAAATACGTATAAAGTGTTAATGTTAAATAAATTATTAATTGAAACAAAAAACCTTGTGTATCATTCTTGAATTTAATTCTCCTATTAAAGCATTATCTAGAGCCAACGGTTACCACTTTAAAATTAATTTTTCACATGAGATTCAAGTAAAGTTTTGTGAAGTTAGCATCATTTATAAAAATTATTAAAAATAAACTATAATTAATTAAAGCTAATTAATCTTTTTTTAATAACAATTTAAAAATTTCCAAAAAATAAACAAAAAAGGCTTATGTTTCTAATTTCACCCCTTATACCGAACTTTGGGTTAGAATTCTTTTATTTAATAACATTATTTTTACATAACTCAAACTGAAACTACAACACAAGCACCATGGAAACATTTGGACCTTGTGTATTTACCACAATCATTAAGTATTTTTGTCATTGGGTTCCAGCAACAGTTCTTTCATTAAATATATTTATTGAATCCAAAGTGATTGTCATAAAATAGTTGGATAACAACAAATAAATATCAAACCCCCCCCCCAAAAAAAAAAAAAAAAGAAAAATTTTATTGCATTCGTCGACAAATTTATTGAATAAATGTAAAAAATTCAATTTGCTTTCACAAATGTTATTTATTGTAAATTCGAAAGAGAAAAAAAATCTTTTCTCTGAGAAAAAAAAAAACAAACTCAAAGTTACTTACTCCCAAAGACTTGAATCCATTTGACCGGAAGTTATTTATGTTAATATATTGTTTGCTCAAATAAAATTTCGTGTTTCAATAGGAGCTGGAAAATAAATAAAACCTTTTTTCTCCCTTCGACTCAACAAGACTCTTCAAACTTTGCAAAAAGAAAAAAAAAGAGATAATTGACTTTTTTTTTTCTTTATATATATTATTTAGGCTCTTTTAAGGCCGTCTTTTACGCCTTTAGAATATCTTTTGACAATTGCAATTCAATTTGTTGTTTATATTAAATAAAGTGTTGCTATTTGCCGATAGATTTCGTTATTCTTTAGAAAAGAAAGGAAAAAGAGAGAAAAGACTGTAATGATAATACAAGGGAGAAAAAAGGGAGAAATTCGAAACATTTAATTATTAAATTTGTTTTTATATATGTATAAAAAAAAAGATTCGATTTCATTCTTATTTTTTTATTAAAAAAAAAAAAAAATTCGTTATCAAAATATAATAACAAATTCTTCATCCCCTTTCTTGAAATTAAGATATTTTTTACTTTCATTTCATACCGGATTAAGTAACTACTATCTGTATCAGCCAAAAGTAGAATTCTCAGTCCTTAGAGACATTTATTTTATTATTATTTTAACTTTATTTTTGCCCACGGGGCGTGGTGTAGAGGTTAGCGTGCTAACCTCATATACCAAACGTCGCGGGTTCGGACCCCAGGCAGTCCGATGATTTTATTTAAGCCATCTGGATACCAGATGGCTTAAATAAAAATGCCTGGACCCTAATATATATAAATTAATAAATAACGCTTATGGTAAATGTCTTATATGGCCTGAGCTGCCGAAAAGACAGTGTGATGTGTGTGAGTGTGAGTGTGAATGAGAAAAAAAAAAAAAAAAACTTTATTTTTCATTAATAATATTTTGCAATAATAAGCTTTTTATAAAGGCTCCGATTGTTGTGGTTAATTATAGATTCGCCCCCTCCTCCAATGGTGTAAGTGATCCCTCCTTGCACGGCGAGTTCCCCCTCCTAAGACGCCCTCCCTCCCTCCCTCCGGGCAAGCAAGCGCCAGGCTCATCTCCCTCCCTCACTCCTCTCTTCAGTTGAGATAGGACGCCTCGCCTGACACTGGACGACAGCTATAATCCTAACCTATGTTTCCTGTTAAAAGAATCGTCAAACAACCAGGTGATTGATTATTCATTTATTTAAAATAGATGAATTTCTCTAGCAAATAATATTTCTTTAAAAGGAAATTTATCTATTAATAATCTTTGAATGAAGTAATTAATGGGCTATCGAACTTATATTCTTTGAAAGCATAGCTGATAATTTGTATTAATTCCTTATCCATTGAATTTTAATTTAATTTGCAGTCAATTAAATTAAAATAGATTTTATTATTCTGGTCTTCAGCTAATAAACTGTTACTTTTTATTATCGTTGTTCTACATTTTCTCCAAGACATGCTTTCATTCATTTTACAAATATAAGTATAAAAATAATTGTTCATTTTTACATGTTTAGTTTAATCCTTTAAAAGAAAATGCATTTTAACAATGAGGGTTAAATTTAGATTTGAGTGGCTCCGAGAGAAAACATAAGGGGGGGGGGGGTGCCGGGTTCGATTCCCGTCCCAAGCTAGAAAATTTTATTTCAATTGAATTGGCTACCAATTATTTGAAATAAATAGGGATAGAGTCTAAATGGCTTTATATATCTATTCATGCATTTTCTTTTAAAGATGCTCCTTCATTGCAATGACAAATGATAAGCAATTAATTGAAAGAGTGAAGGCTTATTGAAAGATTTCTTGTTTCATCTCATTTGAGCCAAGTTTTCTTTCAAACTCTAAATGAATTTCATCATTTATCATTTCTTTTAAAATACATGTAATATATATTATTTCTTAATATTAAATACTATGTGGATGTTGATGACTCTTAATTTTATTTTAAACATAGTTTAATCGTTTAAAAGAAACGCATTTTAAGGGTTAAAAATAGATTAGTGTGACTCAGAGAGAAAACATAAGCTTCTCGTCCCTGGGATCCCGGGTTCGATTCCCATTCTAAGCGAGAAAAATTTATTTCAATTGAATTGGCTACCAATCATTAAATAGGGATGGAGTCTAAATGACCTTATATGCATAAAAAAGACCTTAATCTATAATATTTCAAATCAAGTTAAATAAATTATAGTCATTCTTTTAAAATATTTTTAGTTAAGCCATCCATATATGATATCTATTTTCTTTTAAAGATGCTCCTTTATTGCAATGACTAATGATAAGCATTTAATTGAAAGAGTGAAGGCTTATTGAAAGATTTCTGGTTTCATCTCATTTGAGACAAGTTTTCTTTCAAACTCGAAATGAATTTCTTTTAGAAGTTCCTTAAAAAACTTTATCTAAATTTTATTTTTATCGTTTATTTTCAAAGCTACGTGTAGTATATATTATTTCTTATACATAGTGAGAATTTTTATTCGCGGACGAGAAAGGGAGTGGGGTGGGAAGAGACAGTATTTATTTGCATTTTCGAAATTCCATTAAAATTTTTAATTTCATTTCTTCATGCTATTGCGTGATTTTTTTGTTTTTGGGACATGGTGAAGGGGTACTTTTTACTGTCGCTATTTTATATTAGTACAAGATTTCTAGTATTTGAGATTGCCTCTAATTTACCTACTTTTTTGGTTTTTTTAAATAGAATAGAATAAAGGGCCATGTTTTTTCATTATTTTATTCAAATCCACAGCGACATTTTGGTCATCTATGCGAACATCTTCATGATATGTCTATTTTACTCCCTTATAGCCTTGAAGATGGTCGTATAGACGAACAAAACGTCGCAGTGGGAAATAAAATTATGAAACGTGGCTGCTGTGCTTTATATTCTATCCTATTCACCTCACTAAAAATGTATTCCGCTTATTAGCCAATTTATTTTGCCCCGATATTTTTTTCATATTTCATTAGAAGAAATCTCATGTTACTTTATTTTGTTTATATAAATTTAATTAATTTTTTTTTTTTTTTTTAGGATTGCTCCATGTTTTCTTCAATACTAAAAGGATTCGAGTTGCCTCGAGAAACCGAGTTGCCTCGTTTGATGGAAGTTCTCTTATTCAACTTACCGAGTACATTCTCAGCAAGTAGTAAGTTTCGATATAAGTAATTAATATTCCAAGTCGAAATTTAGCTCCTACTTTTATCCCTCTGGACTTGAATAGGTTCGATTTAGAGCACTGTAAGCCAACCTAGCTTGACATTGAGCCCTGCATGGGCGTAGCTACCAGATATCTTGTTAGGGAGAGGGGGGGACAACCACTTCTTAGAACGAGAAGAGGGGGTATGTAATTAATTATTATTATTAATGGTTTCCCTTATAAGCTCATTAAAAAAAAAAAATATCAAAATGGAAAATATATATATTTGTTTTTAATAGGCAAAAGATTTTCGGTACATAACAGGGGGGCATTGGCCAGGGGGTGCGTAGCCAGAATGGGGGCCCCCACATTCTGGCTACGCCCATGGGGCCCTGGATCATTTTTTTTTCTTTTTTGGAGTTTAGGCTTCCGACTTTGGTCTTCGAACTGGTTAAAATAAAAATTTGAACCATTTAGAAAGCTGAGGGAATGTGAAAAGATTTATCAAAAATTGGAGGTAGAATTTGTCGTCTAGCCCATATTTCGATGTAATAATATTAAAATGAGTGTCCAGGTATTGAACATAAATTTTCTATTCTTAATAAATACCGCAATGAAATGAAAAATTATTTGATTTGAAAATAAAAACAAAAAAACAATGAAGTTAGATATATATGTCCCATTTGGAATTGATTCTCTATATATTTTTCTTTTTATTTAATGATTTTATTGAATTCTTCAAAAAGTGGAAATTAAAAAATATCAATAGCCCTAAATAACAGATATTCATTTCCCGAGGGTTGGTTGCCTGCGGGCGATTATTAGCCTTACCCGATATCTATCTGGATTTTTTTTTTTTTTTCATTAAACCTCTCTCTTTTTCTCTTTTTGCTTTTTATCATTATGAACCGGAAGTTGGAAAAAAAACACACACACACACACACACACACACACTTACAGAAAGATATAGTCTACTATATATTATAGAAAGAGAGACAGAATAGAATCGAAAAGGATCATCTTTATAATTAAAATTCGTCAGGCGGCATTGAATTCAAGGGACAAAATGGCAATCACGTGACAATCACGTGATGCGGTTTTTTTATTTTTCCATTTTTTTAAATGAAAAAAGCCCTTAGTTCATGTTTACTTGGCTAAAAGATATGCATCCCAATTGACTAATTCACTATTTTCGATATAGTGCTTCAGAGTCACTGGCGTAGCTAGTGTTTTGGGGTGTCACTCCAAGAATGAATTTTTTTTATTTTGTGTTTTCCTTTTTACTTTCTTTATATAAATATAAAGAAACAATTCATATTTTATTAAATTTTAGAAAATTAAAAAAAAATCTGGTGTGACTGGCGCACAGCACACAACTTTCTCTTACCTTCGGTAATCGAAAGTTGTGTTCTGTGCTTGTCACACCAGATTTTTTGTGTCGACATATATTTAGTTCCCGACAGTACGGAACATATGAATTCAGATGTAAAATTTATAAGTATGGGAAAATATTTATATTTTGTTACCATGGCAACCATTTCTCCTATCTTCCCTATGAAATACAAGAGTAAAGTGGTCTTCAGAAGATTTCAATTGCAAAATAAGAATATACATTTGAAAGAGCATCTAAAAAATAATTGATTTTTGAATTTTAAAAAAAATCGTTGGAGCAAATTTTAAGAAAATCGAAAAAAACTGAAAAAGTACATCAGTAAAGTACTAGTAGTCTTTGGCCGATTTTGATTAAAAGCTTATTTTTCCGGTCCCGGGGGGAGTTTAACTTAAATATAAAATTTCAACCTCGTAGCTCAATTCCTTCATGCTTAAAATTGACACACACACACACCCACCCACCCACCCACACACACACACACACACACACAGACAGACCATGTCGCGAAAACCACTTTTTTGGATTCAGGGGACCTCAAAACGTGAAGATCCATCAAAATCTCGACATCGAATTTTTGACATGAATCCAATACTTTCTCTCTATATATATATTACATATATACATAGGTAAGAGAAAGTAAAAAATTGCTGATTTATTGTAATGGATTTTTAGTTTTTTTTTTTTTTTCAGTCTATGGTGTCACCCCCCCAAACGTTATACCCGGTGTGGACCTCACCCCTCCAAATTCCAGCTGTTCCGAGACCCAATAGAACAAATCATGATTCTGCAGTGTTGAAATCCTTAGAAATCCCAGCAGTTCTGAATCAATAATGCCCCATGGCCCTCGGGAATCGAACCCAGGTTCTCCAGCCTTTCCGACATCGGTATGCTGTCCATTGCACCAAGTCACTGGACCCTCGACCTCTCGGTCGGCTGGTGCAATGCACAGCGCACCGATGCTCCTGAAAGGTTGGAGAACCTGGGTTCGATTCCCGAGGGCCATGGGGCGTTTGGCCTCAATAAAAACAAAACATACAGTCTTGTTAAATATATCTATGACTCAGTTAAAGCCCGATTCGAGGTATTTTGAATATATCAATAGATCTCGAAAAATATTTAACGAAAATTTTTTATTTATTCATTTACTAATTTTTACATCCCATCTCTGTTATCTTTTCTTTTTTTTTATTGCATTTTTGGCCACAGAGGGCATTTAGAGGTTGAATTTATTTATATAGGCTTATATATATTTACATACAATATACCGATGGCTACCGTAGAACGTTCTTCACGCTGATTCTTAGGGGACACCCACCTGAGAAAGTGCCACGCTTGGCATTGCTTAACCTTAACGATTGTTATTCTCCGTTGCTAGGTCTCCCGGTATCTCTGTTGACTTAAATGATTTTTTTTCTTTTTGCTCTGGACTGACTAAAAAAAAATTTCGCATATGTCATTAGGTTTTAAGAATAGTTAATAATAGAAATGCCATCTCTTCCCACCCCCACTACAATCCTACATATCTGCAAACATTTAAATTATTTTTCACTTTCAGTTTCGATATATTATACAATTTTTAAAATAATCACTCATTATCTATAATAGTTTCAATTCAGTTGATCAGTAATGCTTTTATTTGACCTTTTGTTTTATAAAGTTAGCAATACTTTTTTCAACTCATCGATCTTTTTATTTCCTGATGCTAATTTAACCTACTACTACTTTCTTACTAGTTAAATTAAACAAACACACACACACGTATAAGTACAAAAGGAATCTTTTTTTTGTGTTTATTTTTACCTATCAAGAGAAGAAGGTATTTACCAGTCATGAGAAAATACTCAACTTGAAGACATAGATTTCCTTCCTTTTTTCTCTTTCTCTCTCTCACTTTCACTTTCAACTTGCTTTAAAAACATCAAGAAAGAAAGAAAGAGAGGGACTTTGCAAGTGAATTTACTATCGACGTAAGCAAGCTATACTCTTGAATAAACAAGCACAAGAGAAGAGAGAGACAGACACACATAGAGTGCCTATTTAGTAGCAAAATAAAAAAAATATCCTCTTCTGATGGATTTAGGAATAGATTAACCAGAGAAAAACGCAATATTAATAAAAAAAAAAAATTGTAGCTCCGTTTTTTTTTATGAAAACATTCAATAATGTTTTATTTTTTTATAAATTCAATAAGAAGAGTGACTTCTATATAATCTGAAGATCTCAAGTTCAAATCTTTTCAATAATCTAGAGGATTTAACAACTTCACATACCCTCCTTGGATAAATGAATCGAGTTAATCGATTACAAGTCTACCAAGCAAAGAATAGAATTTCTTTTAACCTAACTATTTTTTTGTTTTCTTTTTATAACGTTCCAACTTTTATTTTGACGAAGATGTGCTGTGGGTCAAAAAAAAGTTATTGTTTCGAAAAGGTGTTTCCCCTTGATAAGAAAAAATTAAGTTAAATAAGATAAAATGGATTGATATCTTCAGGTGCCGTATCTCTGTTCGTAAAAAAAAAATGGGGATTTTCAAAATTTTATTAATAGACTATGTTTTAAAGATTACTGTTCGACACTAAATTTATGTAGATAGTGTATTAAAATAATATTTTCTAGTCATAATAATAATAATAATAATTTTATTAAAGCTTTTAAAGCTTTAGCAAAAGGCCATTAGGAGGCAGCATGTGCGCTTAAAATAACCTAAATAGGATTTGAACCCCCGACCTTAAAGTTGGAGCCCTTTGCCAAAGTTACTTTGACAATTTCCCACCCATCCCTGTAAAATACAAACTCAAAACTAAATTTTCAAGTTTTAAAATAAAATTAAGAGAATATTTCAAAAAATAAATACACTATCAAATGGATAGAAGAGATGCATAAAAGAAGAGAGGAAGAGAGTATTAAAAAAAAGTTTTTCAATTTTCTTTTCTTTTGGAAATCTAACGACCCTATTTTTACTCGATAACAATGCATTTTTGTGTCATAAAAATAAGTCGTATTAGTTATGTAAAATAATAGGTTTATATTCAATTATTCTTAACATCAAAATATGTTCATTAAAATAATCAATATCTCCTTTACGTATATCAAGAAATTTTTCTGGTCTTTAAATTTACAAATCTAGTCGTAGATACAATTTTACTTTTATGGTAGATTTGATTCTCAGCTTAACACACTTTTTTTTTTTTTATTTATTTTTACCCCTTTAATGCTTAACACACTTAGGGCCGGTTGCTTCATCCTGGGTGAGTTTATTTTAGCCCCGGGCTAAATGGCTTTTTTTTGTAATGCATAAGCCCTCTTTCTGGGGAACAAATCATGTTCTGTTTGTGAAGTTTGCAACTCCATTAAGGCATCTTATAAAAATTATTAAAAATAAAAATTGATATTATCACCCCTTAATTTAAATAAATATTATTAATATACATTTAAATATACTTAATTTTTTTGCCAAAAAATTTGAAAATTTTCAAAAAATAAACAAGATTTATTAGTTTTCACATAACAATTAGTCAATTGTTCCAATCTTCACAACTATTTTGACAAATTGCCAGCTGTGTGGCTCAAATAAAGATAATTTCAAAAAATATACCTTTTATTTTCACTTAACAGAAAGTAATATCAAATGAAAATATTCATATAAATATTTAATATAAATTTACATTCAATTTGAAAACAAATAGTTTTATTAACAAGACATGTGCAATGCCTTAGATGAAGTTAGGAGAATATTCAACAACTTGCAATATATCCTGGATATACAAGTATAATACTGATTGACATAAAATGAATAATAACAAAAAAACGGTAGATTCCATATT